>JAYKKI010000090.1:1792500-2097500 GCA_039881145.1 Druceiella hillmani | reverse complement strand
CTCGCAAGATGAAAAATATCAGCTTCGTTTTCATGTCCACTATCTTCGTTCGTCACGTCACCATCATCAGGAGTAAATGAAATAACATCACCTGAGGCCACCCGCCTCGGCAATCTCATCTAACGTCAATCTGTAATACGAAAACAAACTCTAAAACACCACCACCACATAGCGACAAGATCAAAATGTAAACAACAGTTTTGTTATTACTTAGAATGAATTCAGAACAATAGACTTATTATAATGCCCAGTGTCACCCACAAGTGATAATGGACATTTCCGACATTGTAACATAAAAAGCATTTAATTATAGCTTATTTATTCATTTACTACATGTAATAATAAAAAAGACAATACTTATGGTGTCGGCATTTTTATTTCACTTTATGTCGCAAGAAATCATAGAAACTCACACTGCTCGAAATTCACGTGAAACCTGAATTAATTTGACAAATGACGTATGGCTAATGTTGCCAGAAAAAAATAATGAATAGTGTTAACATTTTTAAAAAATCTAATTTTTAATTGTTACCTTAAACCCTAATCAATTAATAAAAATTAAATTATATTACCATCCTAACAGATGTAACTGTAACTAAGCACATTCATATATTTTAGTTGATGTAATAGAAATTGGTAATTTAATGTATATTATAGATGTATCGACCAGTGGATTTCGATAATGCATTGAATGTTTTAACAGTTACATAATTTTTTAAAGAATTTTAAATGAAAAAATACTGTTAAATTGAAGTTGCAATATTTATTACTCACTGAGTATGATTTAAACTGTCATTCCAAACGTATTTACTAATCAATCAAAATCAACTGTCTGTCAGAATAGGTATGAGTGGGTGGATAACTAAGGTAAGTATCAATTTTTTACATTTTTTCGCCTGCAGTTGACGAAAAAAAATTCTTTCTTTTTTTAATAATATGAGCAGTATAGAGTGTTTATTATATTTTAATTAAAAGTAATTGTTTCACAAATAAAAATATTTTTTTATCATGAATTAGCTTAATAACAAAAATGAGAAGACTTAATTTTTAATAAATCACACAAGGATTAGTCAGCCGGGTAGTTAGGCGTTTTTAAACTGAATAATTGGATTTTGAGCTGGTGGCCAAAAACCTCAGTCGGTATATGTCTAGCATTTGCGGAAGCGGATATAGTCTTAGTTCACTCATCAAACTAATAGCAATCACTGTAAAGATTGGATATCTCTTCAAATATAACACCAAAAATATATTTTATTTGATACTAATATGTGATATTATTAGGAAATATTTTATTTAAAAAATATTTACTTATAAAAATTCAATTATATGTAAAATTGAAGCTAGTTGCAAATAACTAATAGATTGATATATAATATCGATATTTTACAAAAGAAGTTATAATTATGTTGTTTAACAGAGTCATATAATTTATCTGAAAAGTTTATATGTGTAGTATGATTACAATATATAAATTTGGCATAATATCGATATCACAAAACTGAAAAATTTTTACAATATAAATAACATAATTATATGGTTTTGGTTATAATAATGCCGTAATGTAAATTCCTCTTTTTGCCTACAAGATCTAAGTACATTTAGATTTTTATACATACCTTAACAGAAAACTATATTAATATTAAAGCTAAAATTATAATTTTTCGAAATACTCAACACTAGCTGCGTCCACGACTTCGTTCACGTTGGCATTTATATTTGTTTATGTTATTTAATAAAATAAAATAAGAGAAACAAAATATAAGTATGTACTTATAAAATCAATCAAAGGTTTTGCTACAGCACGATATTTTGCGGCCTATGGAACTTCATCGAAATTTTTTTTAATAATTAAAAATTCTACGACTCATTTAATAATTAAGAGTTGGTCCTGAGTTACTATATAATAATTAAGAGTACTACTGCTTCACAGTCGGCACCTTATGGAATATGATCAAAAATATAGATATCGTCAAAAAAATATGTTAGGTACTGATCAAAGAATAATATGATCCATACAAGAAGGTTTCTTCATTTTACTGTATTTGAAATCATATTTCATCGGCACTACGATATAGACTACCCAACGCATACGCATATGTTAAAAAGTAATAGTTAGTATATATGTTTTACTGAATCTAATACAAACATTATCGTTACTTCGAAACCGTTTGAGATATTGCGATAAAGCAATAACATAGTTGGTCTTGGGTTACTAGAGCTAGTTACAAAACACGTCAATAACTTAAGAAGTTTTTGAGTTAATCTATTCGTATAGTCTGACAGACAGAGAGACAAAGAAGAATTTTTTAACATGCTTTCTGAATCTAGTACAAACATTATCGTTACTTTGAAATCATTTGAGATATTGCGATGAAGCAATAACATAGTTGGTCTTGAGTTACTATAGTTAGTAGCAAAACACGTCAATAACTTAAGAAAATTTTTATTTATTCTATTCGTATAGTCAGACAAACAGAAAAAAGAGAATTTTTTAACATGCTTTACTGAATCTAGTAAAAACATTATCGTTACTTTGAAACCATTTGCGATGTTGCGTTGAAGCAATAACATAGTTGGTCCTAAGTTACTATAGTTAGTAACAAAACACGTCAAAAACTTAAGAATTTTTTGAATTAATCTATTCGTATAGCCAGTCAGACAGACAGAAAAAAGAGAATTTTTTAGCATGATTTACTGAATCTAGTACAAACTTTATCGTTACTTTGAAACCATTTGAGATATTGCGATAAAGCAATAACATAGTTCGTCCTGGTTTACTACAGTTAGTAACAAAACACGTCAATAACTTAAGGAAGTTTTGAATTAATCTATTCGTATAGTCTGACAGACAGAGAGAAAAAAGATATTTTTTTAACATGCTTTACTGAATCTAGTACAATCATTATCGTTGCTTTGAAACCATTTGAGATATTGCGATGAAGCAATAACATAGTTGGTCCTGAGTTACTATAGTTAGTAGCAAAACACGTCAATAATCTAAGAAGTTTTTGAGTTAATCTTTTCGTATATTCAGACAGAGAGAAAAAAGAGAATTTTTTTAACATGCTTTACTGAATCTAGTACAAACATTATCGTTACTTTGAAACCATTTGAGATATTGCGATGAAGCAATAACATAGTTATTATAATATAGTTATATAATAGATTATTCAAACGGAAAAATATATTTAAATGCTGAAAATTCAAAATTCACCAACAGCTACTTCAATTTTATTTATCTATACTGAATTGAGAAATATATTTTATTTTTTGATGATGCAAACGTAATTGCAGACGTGATATTTTATATTGCGGACGCAAAGTTTATAACGGGAAGCACACATTATTTTTCATGGACTAGACTTTAAAATTTTTTTTTTCAAAATTAACTCCAAATATATTCTTAATTCTATCAAAGTAAAAGATAAATACGTATAACGGAATGGAAAATATGTTTATAATAATGACTAGTGTCATTATTAGTGGCTACATTCTATTAAAGTGAAAAATAAATACGTATGACGGATTGGAAAATATGTTTATAATAATGACTCTATTTGTGTTTCGCGACTTTATTTCTTTCTTGAAATAAGATGGAGGCATTATTCGATCCAAAAAATCCTGCCTAATGTAAATATTTCACTTATGATCAAACTTTATAACAAAACCTGTTGGGTAAGCTTATTCTCGAGTAAGCTCCGTAAAACTAACCATATGAGAAGTGATCCCTCAAGTTCACCTTTTGAAGGATACTTTTCACGACCTATTAATTTTTTGGTACGGAAAAATTTCCATCAGTAATACAGATTATTTTTTAACTGTGCTGCCATCTGATAGATGTAAAAAGCAAGTTTTCCTTGCGCCATTTTAATTAGATGAAACCGTTTAGGAGAATTAAAAAACAAAAAGAAATATCGTGTTCTCGAGATCATTTTTAGGACTTATTAACGTATTTGGTAAATGATTTCCCTCAGTTATATCAATTACTTTTAATTGGGTTAGCATCTGGTAAATCTAAAAATTACATTTTTTTATTATTATTTACGTCAGATTAATTAGATAAAATTGTTTATTATACCTTAAGAAATGAAAAAAATATAATTGTAAAATGGCCCTTAAATAAGTCACAGAATGAAAACACAAGATGGCCATAGCGTTTTCCTTGTTTCTATGGAGATATAAATTTTCACAGTTCGCGTCCTAAATACTATCCACGTGATTGTTTAGTTACTGTAGAATTGTCTTTTTATTTGGTTCAATAAATTCATATTAGTATTACTATTACAAAGTGTTGTGGTACTGTGCGAACCGATAGGATGTACTTATCAATATAATATAAAGAATAGGTGAAAGCAACAATTGCATTTAAAGTCATCCCCCAAAAATATAAGTTTAGTGTTTACAATAGTGTGCCTAATATTATATATTATTATTTATATTATAAATAAAATTCCGTTACGGTATAAATTGCAAGTATCTGTTTCAATATCTCATATTTGGATTACTGACGTTTGCCACAAATATCTCGAAAACGGCTTACCTTGAATTGAATAAACGGACCAGAGTTGCATGAGTTATTCAGTATTTTGGAAGCCTTATATTTGCAAGTTATTGAGGTTGGAATCTTTCATAATGTTGATAGATATTTTAATGATTACAGTGCATGATATATTCAAAGAGCAATGAAAAAAGTAGTGATCGAGCATCAATATCATACTCAATATTATTGCCAATACTTAATTATTCCCAAGGTTTATATTATTTTTGTTTAATTTCTTGTATTGACTGAATACAACATAACAAAATGAATTTAGTTCAACTACTTTTGATGCGATACTGTTTTCACTAGTGTTATGGGCACTCCGCTTTTAGGTTACATTTAAATTTTTGCCTCTTTGAAGTATTTTAATTTATATTCACTACATAAAAAAAATTTATTGATTACAATTCTCTCAAAGCAGCGGGATAAACGAAATTTTTAAATATACGGAAAGCTTATTATTTCCTTATCGTTCTTTTAGTCTACGTTGTAATAAATGTATTTATTCTCCGTTGAATGTTACTTTCGTAATACAATTGCGTGTTTGTATTTTTGGATGGGATTTGTATGTATTTTTACCTTTAAGGTTTCATTGCTTTTAATTTTACAGAATGTATTTTTAATATCTCAACGCAATAAAATTTCAAATTTTATCTCACTTTAAATTCTCCAACATTTTTAAATACGCTTTGAGTTATTTAGTCGAATCTATCAAAAGGTTAAATACATTAAGATTCCAGACGGCAACAAATGAACATCGTTAAATTCATATGCTCATGGTGCTCGTTTAAACCCTCCATTTTTATAGTTTTCGAGGATTGCTGTTATCCCGTTTTGAATATAGTCATGATTAGCTAATGATGAAGAATCTGCTATTTTTACTAAACAGTCACATTTTCTAAAACATATTTTATAACACTCGGGCTATCATGATAATTTTCTAACCGAATTATTAAATTAATTCAGATTTATGAAAATACATTTATATGTACACATAATATGTCACTAGACTTGTAGTTGTAACTTAATAGGATAAAATACTTTTGATAATGCCGGTGCAGATTGACATATAGTTATAATATTCATTTACCTTTTTTTATAAGTTTTATGAAACCCTATTAAGAAATAAAGAATAAATATTTGTCTCATTAAATAAATTATAACGTTCAGTGCAGATACCGATAAGTCATCAATATGCCTAGTCCATTATAAATTTTTTTTTGTTCATGAAAACAGTAATTGAAGAAAATATATCAGCATAGCACATTCAAAGTTCCGTGCAAAATGAACGTGTCAAACATGAATTTTACACTAGACTAGTGAAAAATAAGCTGTGAAACCGAAAAAAATGTCCGGACAACGTTTATCCATACACAATATATATATATATATATATATATATATATATATATATATATATATATATATATATATATATATATTTATGCCACTCGTCCTTAAGGAAATGAATGCCATAATACACAATGAGTTACCCCGCCCGAGATGATAGAAGTCACCTCGCTATTTACGACAACCAATCATCTCCTTCCTCAATTCTCTTGCAAGAACTTTCATAGGTCGCTGATACAGACAGTAACTAAACAACTTTTACACTTCTATTGTTTACGCGCTATATGGACATCATATATTTTCTTATGCCACTCGTCTTTAAGGAAATGAATGCCATAATATACGATGAGTCACCCCCCATCTATGATGAGATGATAGAAGTCACCTCGCTATTTACGACAACCAATCATCTCCTTCCTCAATTCTCTTGCAAGAACTTTCACAGGTCGCTGATACAGACAGTAACTAAACAACTTTTACACGTCTATTGTTTACGCGCTATATGGACGTCATATTATTATTCTTCATCGTATTTTGGCGTCATATTTATTGTCACCCACTAAACCCACGCAGCGTGTCCCAACCAATTTAATTACTTCAAATAGGTTGTTGTTACTAAGATATTAACTAAACTGTTATATTTCTTTACCGCCGACTGATAATACTTTTCACTTATTGGGAATAAGAATTTACCATTAGTGATTTTTTGCAGCCCAATAAACTTCACTTCAAATAAGTTGTTGTTTCCATGAATATATTACGAGTAACTAGTGATGACAGAATTATAACGTAACAGGTATGAATAACATAATATCGATTGAAAGGAATATATTATATTGTTGCGATTTACAGGTATTATGTTATTAAATAACGATACGCTTAGTTAATATGTTAAAATATTATGTAACGGTGGTATTATCAAGCAACTCCCGTACAATGGCTGTCACTCGCTGAGTAAAGGGAGGACGAGACAGCACGTTTCTTTTTGCATTACCCATCGTTTCATATTTACCGAACATCAACGAATGACACCGAACTTTACCGAAATATTAATAATCTATTATTAGAACGTTAAAATTCATACCTGTTATACCTATTACCGATTGGAATGAACGCATTATGTTATTAAGAACATTACCCTTGGTAACTTGGTAAAATATTATATTGCTCTATTGTTAAGCAGGGGCCGTCACTCGTCGTTTGAATAAAAAGGGCGAGAAATAGCGCGTTCCTTGTCTTAATGCAATTCATTGTTTTATATATTATCTGTTTTATTCTTTATTCTTTTGTTTCGTATTGACGGAACATTACCGAACGACATGGAATTTTTACCGAATGATAATGAACAATTACTACAAAGTTAAAATCCATACCTGTTATTTGAATTTTGCTTATGTTATATTCATTCAGTGTTCACTGTTGATCGCTAAACAACTGCAATCTCTATGCGTTATTATTTCGTCTTGTTCAAATTATCGAACTAGGAAAATACTATGTAGTTTGAAACGTAATTCATCACTGTGTTAGCCATTGGTGTTAGCTTCACTGTGTTAGCCATTCGCCTGGCTTTCTTTTAACATAAATTAATCAAATGTAGATTAAAATCTGTTCACAAAAAATTATCTATATAATATCGAAAACCACATTTAAATTAAACTAGCGGTTTTCCAGCTATAAACAGCTACATATGTATTTAATATAATTAGTGATTATAGTACGCATGTACTATGCATATTTTGTATACACATGCAGAAGGAAAATTAATTTCATGGAAATATCACTTGAGAACGTATTGAACAAAAGTCCTTCACAATAATGTTCAATAACATGTTATTTTTTAACACGTATGATACTATGTTATTGAATAATGACGTTATTCATTATAATAGGTATGGGGAAATAACAGTTATTTCCATCTCTACGAGTAACTGAACTTTTAAATGCCCTTACCGCCCGCCGACTGGTAATACTTTTTGCTTACGAGAATTTTACCGTTAGTATATAATACTTTTGCTTCCCAATAAACTTCACTTTAAATATATTGTTGTTAATATGATATTAACTACACTTTTATATGTCTGTATCGCCGATCGATAATATTTTTCGCTTATTAGGGATAAAAATTTTACCGTTAGTAACATTTTTGCGTCCAATGAACTTCATTTTAAATAAGTTGTTATTACTATGATATTAACTAAACTTTTATATGTCCTTACCGCCGACCGGTAATACTTTTAGCTTACTAGGGATAATAATTTCACCGTTAATAATAATTTTGCGCCCCAATAAACTTCACTTTAAATAAATTGTTGTTACAATGATAATAACTAAACTTTTATATGCCCTTATCGCAGACCGGAAATGTTTTTTACTTGCTAGGGAAAGAATTTTACCGTCAGTTACAATTTTGGGCCCCAATAAACTTCACTTTAAATAATTTGTCTTTATTATGATATTAACTAAACTTTTATGCGTCCTTACCGTCAATACTTTTCGTTTACTGGGGACAATAATTTTACCGTTAGTAATATTTTTGTGTCTAAATAAATTTTACTTTAAATAAGTTATTTTTACAGTGATATTAACAAAATTTGCATATTTCCTTAACGCGAACAGGTAATATTTTTGCTTACTAGGGACAATAATTTTACCGTTAGTAATATTTTTCTGTCTCAATAAATTTTACTTTAAATCAGTTATTTTTACTGCGAACCGGTAATACTTTTTGCTTACTAGGGACAATAATTTTACCGCTAGTAACATTTTTGTGTCTCAATATATTTTGCTTTAAATAAGTTATTTTTACTGTGACATTAACAAAATTTTCATATTTCCTTACCGCGAATCGGTAATACTTTTTGCTTACTAGGGACAATAATTTACTGCTAGTAACATTCTTGTGTCTCAATAAATTTTTACTTTAAATAAGTTATTTTTACTGTGATTTTAATAAAATTTCACATTTTCTTACGCGAACCGGTAATACTTTTTGCTTACTAGGGACAATCATTTTACCGTTAGCAACGTATTTGCGTCCCAGTATACAATCGACTAATGGATATTTCTGTCCTCATCTATTATCTCCAAACATGAATCTTACCATTATCCACCAGTAGGGACAATGTATAGAAATCACAATTCGCTGCATTTCTATAAAATTTATACATCTGTTAATGTAACCTTAATTAAAAATACGCCATTCTTTGCTTTTGTAAGATTCACGTTTATCTACGTTCAGAAATTGAATTATTTTTGTGTGAAATTACTAATAATATCGAGTTCTGATGGAGGTGATGTGGACATCTTAAATAATTAATTTAACAAGCAGACTTATAAAGTACACAGTTAAATAATAGATTATTTAAATTTAACTATAGCATAATGTTTTTACGTGGTTGTTATATTATATTTTATCCTTTATTTATGGGCATGCATTATATTTTAATGACAGAAACGTTGTCAATACCAATTTGAAAATATAAATTAATAAGATATTAAAACGCTGCCGATTGCTCCTTTTTTACGCAACTTGACCGCGTTGTGAGATGTTATACTTTCCTTTGCATATCCCTTTCATCTTTTTAAAACAAATATAGTATAAACTTCATTTATTACGTAATTATGCTCATAAAAAAAAGAAAACAAATTACAATCTAATTTCAATGTAAAATGCAAAAACATTTTCAAATAACAGA
Source organism: Druceiella hillmani (assembly GCA_039881145.1). Lineage (NCBI taxonomy): Eukaryota > Metazoa > Arthropoda > Insecta > Lepidoptera > Hepialidae > Druceiella > Druceiella hillmani. Next base: position 2,087,915 of record JAYKKI010000090.1, on the reverse strand, counting down.
GTCTAACGGTTATTCGCGATAGAAATCTAACTGGCAGTCAACCATAGGTTACAGATGACAGCAAAAGCTCGCTTACGTAATAAGATCTAAGTCTATTCGTGGGCCGCATACTCATGGTCCAAAATTTATATCGGCCTAATATTCAGTGAACAGTACTACTGACATTTTGTATCGGCAATTCGTATGACAAACCTACACAAGTGGTTAATTTGCTTTGTTTTATAGAAATGTATTTAAAGAACATCCTATATATAGCTGCTTATTACTCCAACACTCAGCATATTTGTATGGAAGTAACCAAAAGTATAAACGTCAACAGTTTCTATATTTAGAATATGAGTGTTTCCATATTATTCACTGTTATTTGTAACCTCATTGTTTTAAATTTAATTAATACTCGCAATTGTTAAATACGTACATATACGCGTATGTGCGTACGTATACGTGTACTTTCGCGAGCACGTTCGTACGCATGCGGGTGTACTTTCGCGAGAGTGTATGTGTGAGTGTGCGTGTGGCCTTGATTGCGTATTCGGGTATGCGCGTGTGTCGCGAAATCCTTATACCCTGAGAATACATTTCAAAAGGATAATATATTCAATTATAGCCGTTTACGTAATTTCTTATTTAGTTTGAGGGAGGGGAGTGGGGTTTTTTTATATATTCTATTATTCGTAATTAAATTTTCGTTAAACTCAGGAAATTAGCGAGTGAGCTTTTGTGGTCATAAGGAAAAGTGTACATGTTCGTCGTACTGTAAAAGTATTTCTATTAGATATTAAAGGGGAATAAACAATTTATTTTTATTGGTATGTTAAATTTATTATTAATTTCGGACACACAAACACACGCATGCACACACACACACACACACATATATATAATTTTTTTTTTTTTCGATAAAGTTTTATGGGAAATTTTGTGATTAAAGTTAAAAACATATATCACACATTTTTTTAAATTTTATGGTAAATTGGGATATAACTTCAATTTGCGCGGCATTTTCGGAAAATCTATTCCAATTTTTTACATAAAATGAAATTGTGACATCTTTAGTTGGTAGAAAGGATCTGAAATGCCTGAAAGAAATATAAATATTTTATTACGCTTTAATAGCCAATACGTGGTATTTAATAGTTGGCTTATTTAATTTTTACGTAAAATTTTATATAACATCCAAAAGGGCCTAAATCTTGGTTTGGAGATATATATTCACTTAAAAGATGAAAAATAAATATTTAGCCTATATGGAAATATTTATGGATTAATTTTTTATTTTGTTTCCTATGTATTCTTTCCCTAAATATCATAATATATATTAGATATATATTTTTGTTATATACGAGTGAAAATAAATAAAAAAAAGTATAATTCTGAAAAATATTATTATTTTCAAGTTTTTACTATTTCTGGAGTTTATAAAATTTATAGAAACACATCAATGTATAGGTTTGAAATAATCAACTGGATCACCTTAAAAGTTAGTGATGCAATCGTGGCTATATATTTAGAAAGAGGATTACTAACTATATGTCACAATGGGGGTTCAAAAAAATAAAAGTATTTATCTGGCTTAGTCGCCATTTGAGAAGCTTTCTTCCCCAATAATCGTTGATTCTATATATATATATATATGTGATTATATATATATATATATATTTATATATATGTATATATATATATATATATATATATATATATATGTATATATATATATATATATATATATATATGTATATATAACGTATCAAAATAAAATTCACATACAATTATTAAACTTGTACATAGTCCCCATAAAAGACTCCTATATCTTTATTCCTATTTTTATAATTATTAAACTATTTCCAAATATTATATATTTAATCAATTAAATAAACCTTTAGCGGTTCCTTCAAAGCCTGGAATACAAGTAAATTTTTATTTGTATTCCTAAATTTCCTAAATTTTTAGTATTTGTTCAAACAAAAAATTTGGTTTGAACAAATACTAAACATTATAGAACTTTGTAATAAACCGACAACTTTGGTTTTCCCTAAGTTATCACTCATCCCAAGATAATTTCAACGTAACTGACTAGAGAAGTAATAAAGTCAGAGTACGTAAGAGCACTTTGTTTAGCTCACGAGATAAATTGACTTGTTGTTTATCCTTGTTTGTTTCGCTTTTAATGTATTAGCTCGGAAAGTAATTATTAAGTATGGATAGAAGGAAATAATTTGATAAAAATGTTTCAATATTTTATATATCCCATTATGTTTTAGTTAAGACTCGTGCAGTAAATTTGTGAGACGTGAAGGATCAAACTTTTTAAGGGCTTGTAGACAAGTAGTAAAAGCGGAACCGTTATAATTAAGTCATGATTTTCCGTCTTTCTGTCTGTCAAATATTTATAGTATATTTTCAGAACTATGTAATTGAAATTGTGTAAGTAAACGCCTCATACTTAAAAATTGATTAAAAACTTACAACATTTTGGACACTAGCATTTGTTTACAAATTTATTATTCCTGTTACTTTACAACAAACCTTAGCACTGTTACTTTGCAATAAACCTTATACCTATTACCCCGCAACAAACATTATATCAGTTAACCTACAACAAAAATTTCAATAGATATAATCAATTACTGAACCCAGCTCAGTGCTTTTATTCGATCGGTTTGTTTGATAACGCTATATGTTCTCGAGGAGAAAGATTTGAGACAAAAAATAACTGCATTACCAGTCTTTAGAATTCCGTGCCCCAAGTGTCCAAAATAGATGTTCATATGATCGTGGTAACGTCGTCTATGTGTCCATCCGTCGGACTCTGTCAGAAATTTCTGACTTCTAAATTAATTGAGATAGAACTTGACATTCATACATAAAATTTATTTTCTTAGCTCAAAACCAGAAATTTGTTTAAAATTATTATAAAATTATAATAATTATCTCATTTACAATATTTATTTATATATATTAATTATAAAATATAAATATTTATTGTAAATGAGGCTAAACTATTTTATTTCTGCATACATCATTTAAAAGAGCCCTTTGAGTAGAGCACTAACATGTTTTTACATTGTTTTATTACTAAACAAACAATACTTTAACGGACCATCATATTTTTTTCTATTTATATGCATTTTGTCATTAAGTTTATTTCAAAATTATCATTACATTTGAGGGTATACAAATTAAATAATTCAGTAATTATAATTCTAATTTTTGAAGAAAATTAACTGTATTATATTAAAAAACACGAGCTTGCGTATAGGTTCGTTTGTGTGGGTGCTGTGTGCATGCGTATGAACCTGTTGCGTGTGTGCGTAGCATTTGCGTACGTGCATATATGCTTACGTATGCACGCACTTGTTTGGTTCGTACACGCATGGTTGGTTCTTTGCACGCATAGTGTAGAAGTGCCTGTCTGCCTGCGTGCATGATTACCTACGTAGGTATATACTTGCTAGCGTGCATGCGTATAAACCAATGAATAAATTTGGTCGATTTTTGGGTTTTAGTATTTCAAATAAGTATCTCCAGTTATTTTTTTATCCGTTTTTTCTTGCAAAAATCAAGGTAATTTGACATGCAAGCAAATTTAAAAAAAATTTTATGTGTATTCTTATATATATATATATATATATATATATATATATATATATATATATATATATATATATATATGCTCTCAAAGTGGTATGAATTAGAGCTTTATTCAGAGTGGAAGGGTTTTACTTAAATTAAACTTAATTATTTAAAATGATCATCGGATAAAATTCATCTACTCTATACTATATTACAGCATTTACTACTTTTCCGGGAAAAATAAATGTTTTTTGAGTTCCCTTATAGATAGAGTTAAAGGCGTCCATAAAAAAATTCGATAGGGTATAAGTAACTAAATTATAAAGCAAAGAAAATGGTACACTATTTATACACTACGAATTTTAAATTCATGTACTTGATACAGACCGTTAAACTCTTGTCGTTTATATATAACATTGCATTTAATAATATTATGAAAAATTTACAGGTGCTCCCCAAAATTATTGTAGTAATCATTTCAAAATAAATAGTTCAAATGTTTTCATACACTAAAATTATGGATTAAAAAAGACCAATAGGCTGAAAGGAGCATCTGTAGGAAAACTTATCACAAAAACCTGAAAAGAGCGTATCTTACATATTATAGTAATGTTATAGTATATCCTCGAAGAATATACGTGTATTTATATGTTAGAGTATATCCTCGAAGAATTCACAAGAATTTAAATTGTACTACGGGTATTATAATAAAACTCTTTTTGCAAAGATTCAATTTTCTTTTGAAAAAAAAAATCTTCATCACATCAGTTTTTTTATACTGAACTGAAGTAGACCATTAAACTGCAAGATGGATGAAAAATCTGCGAACTCGAATTAGGATGTTGGAGGATTCCATTAAGGATTCCAAGGACACTGTAAATGTCTTAATTCTAAAATGATTCCGCATAAAAAAGTATTTCGTGAAGTGTTCAGATGCTTAATTTCTTTGACTATATCACATGGAAAGTAGATTTCTTACAACGCCGTCACACAGAAAACACTGTATATCCTATACAGTTCACAAAGTTATAAAGTAATTTATACATACAGCTCTAACTAGTCCTTGGTACGAGAAACTTTTTTATCCGAAAAATATTTTAAAAGATATACTTTCAGCAAAATGCGGTATTTACCATTATAGCAAAAAGCAGTGTTACCATTTCAGAAAAAATGTAGAAACTAAAAATTTTTAAATTTAAGTGAAAATTGTTAAACTTATAATACCGAGGTAGCAAATATATCGGATTGCAGTGCAATGGCTTGTAATTTAGAACTAAGACAAAGAGTTACATGCTCCATTCCCTAAAAAAATAGTCGGGCCTTATAAGGGTACGGACATAATGTGTCATATTTGATTGTTCCCGTAATTCAAACCGCTTTGTTGTTCGGATTGTGGAGTAAGATGCATCGACGAATCGCAAATATATCTAATTTTCGCACTGGTAAAATCCATGACAATGACTACTATGACAATAATGTGTGGATTAAAAAATAAATTTTAAATTGAAAACTTTTGTATTAGATGTTATCAGTTTCGTAATCAATAATAATGTATCGCACAATATATGATCACCTACACTTGCTTTAGATTATAGATTGAATTCAAATTAATGCATTCATCTAACATTTTAAAATTTCAAGTTTGGCAAAATAAATTTTATAGGTATATAATAAAAACTTGAGTAATTCATTCATTATCTGTCAAGATCTCTAAAGTCTCACTCACTCACTCATCTCGAAAGTTGGAAGCAAACAAATGCTGTATTTGTTTGCTTCAAACTTTAGAATATACGATATCTTTAACTACTTATCAAGCTGAATAGGGAACTTCATTATGCTAGTTCAATAGGCGACCGCAACCCTTAGCGGTTTTAATTAAATTTGCGCAAATGCGATAAGGTATGGGTCCAGTAGACACCCTTTGTTAGGTAAATAGGAATATTTATATTTAGAAATATATATGTGTGTATGTTACTTATTTATTTGGTTGACCTTTTTTTGACAAACCCATTATTGAAAACGCAGGTATGTCGCAACAACTTACATGTAATTTTGAAGCTAAGTATTTCACAAATGAATCTTAAAAAATAAAAATTATTAATTGAACCTCAGCCAATTTAAAATAATTTCAAATATTTCAAAATTTTTTTATCGAAAAAATGTGTTTTTTTAAAGTATGAAGCATATACTTGCAAATTCAATTACATATTTCTGAAACCGAAGAAACTACAAATATTTGACAGACAGAAAGACGGAGAAACATGACTTAATTATAATGGTTCTGCTTTTACCAATTACCCACGGGACCTTAAAAAAGTTTAGTCCTTTACTCCTCAGTAAATTACTGCGCTAGTCTTAACTAAAACATAATGGAATATATAAAATATTGACATATTTTTATCAAATTGTTTTCTTGTACCCAAACACAATAATTACTTTCCGGAATAATACATTAACAGCGAAACAAACAAGAATAACAATAAGTCAATTTATCTCGTGAGCTAAATAAAGTGCTCTTATACTTCTCTAGTCAGTTAAATTGTAATTATCTTGGAATGAGTGGACAACTTAGGGAAAATCAAAGTTGGTCGGTTTCCTACAAAGCTCTGTAATGTTTAGTGTTTGTTCAAAGCAAACTTTTACTTGTATTCCTAGGAAGCGCTAACGGATTATTTAATTAATTACACGATATAATATTAATATTTTCAAATAGTTTAATGAAAACACCAGGCGTCCTTAAATATTAACACTTTAATGTGAACGTAAGTATATACGTACGTAAGTTTATACTTATGGGATCCTCCTATTTAAGTCTGAGTAGAATTTCCACTATGAAGTTTGCTCTGTATACCAAGATTGCATTTAGGTACGCTCAATACACCTGCAGTTTAATAACTGTAGCAGCCATGATAGCAAGTGTTTTTCTTTTACTTTTACAGCGACTTGAGGAAGTAAAAGAATTATTGTATTGTATTTGCCCGAAAAGTCTAATTCGAGTTTTTAAAGAAATCGACGTCATTTTATTAACAGACTGAAAACTAGGAAATAAAAAAATATGTGTGATGTTTTTGAGGTACAATATTTATATAAATACAAAAAAATCTCCGTACAATATATGAATTTCTTATGAATCTCCTTTTGTTTTTAAATAACGTAGAGTATAGGGGATAGTTAATGCTAGTCTTTTACCATTATTTTTATGAAACTATAATCTATTTTTAAAAAAATATATGCTATATTTAAGTTGAATTTGTAATGCCACTATATTCAAGAATTTAAAAGTGGGGAATTGAAATTTATTTCTTTATAAGTTAACTTCGTACGTGCAAACAATTTAAAAACTTGTTTATGTTTTAACTTTGGCCACGCCCACTTGTGTGCTCACTTTGAAAACTTGGTTGCGCGATTTAAAACACACATAATGTCATTTATTGACGTATGCAGGTCAACGAAATGTTTTTGTCATTATTACGTCTCAAGTAGCTAGACATTTCTTTGCTGTTATTTCACTAAGACAACTTCTAATTAAGACTTTCTTTATTTGTTTGTACAATTTCGCTACATTAGGTTAGTAGTTTTTACGTAACGAGTATACAAACAAACTCGCAAATAGAAAATATTCCCAAAGTGATCTTAGTGCATTATATTATTTAACTTATAACGTTTCATTCCAAATAGACATTTAGTAAATAACTCAAATTCAGCTGTTGGAAAAAATTTATTTCAATGACTTTTCGTATAAAATTATATTGAATATATTTGGCGTTAATTTTATAGAAATCCATTATTCACAATTAAATGAAACTACGCGATGTAGTATTATTTCTACTTTCTTTAAGTTTTACCACGACCCAGGTTTCATTTTATTACAACATCTCCAGGTGGGCTATTAGCAAAGATCTTTGTTAATAGCCGCCCTAAAGATGTTGTAATACAACGAAACCTAGGTCGTGGTAAAGAACTTAAAGAAAGTAGAAATAATACTACATCACGTAGTTTCATTTAATTGTGTATAAAATTATATTTAATATCAACATGTTGACAACGCTTACATGATAAATTCATTTTTAATATTCTCTTATATTATTCTATGAAGTGAACCAGCATCATCCTATAAAGGAAATCAGTAAGTTAAAGTGCTAAATTTCTCAGTTAAATAGATTTCCAAAATGACACTGGTAAGGGGGTCATATTCAAAACTGCTTAAATATTTCACAACTGCTTAAAGCAACAGTCATTCGTTTCTTATCTTTCCAACGAATAGCAGAAGCGTATTTTATAAAACAAAAAACCTGCATTTGATTTTTTTATCGCTAGCATCATAACCTTAATCAGAATTTCACATGGATTTTTCGTTTTTGCTAAACTTTTTAATTCTCTTTTGGCACAATTCCAGTGAATATTTGAGTAACTATTCTTAAATTGAATTAATTGTAAATATAAATATGTAAATATATGTCTGGTTTGATGAGTACAGCCAAACACTTTTAAACGTGTATCTTATATTATATGGATGTATCAGAAAGATTGCAAATTGTCATACCAAATGTTTTTAATAATTATTTACCATATTGCCTGGGTCAACAGAAATTAAATAATTTTTTTTTCAATATTTATCTCCGTGCTTAAATATTGTTGGACTTGAACATAATTTTAATTTTAAATTTCAGACTTGAATCCTAGTTAATATTTTCTGTTTTATTATTTTTATTAGATTATTAGAAGTTATCAACTTAAATCCAACAATAATTTTTCATTATTTTCATTATCCTCTTATATAAATACAAAGTTCCAATTTATTCTTGTAGTAACTTAAATAATACCATATCTCATCTACTCCCTACAGCAGCGGTTCTCAAACTTTTTTGGTGATGGAGCCTTTTACAAAACCATATATTTGATGCAGCCTTAAAATAATTAAAAAGTGTTTATTTTTTATAAATCATCACATTACTTTAAAACTTACATTAATATTTGCATTTAATAGGAGGTTTTGAGGTATAACAATACGCCCTCACACATGCACGACATGGACTGTCGTGGATGCCTGGCGACTGACCGTTTGCTATTTACGCCGCGGCTTGCTTTGTGTCGGTCGCAGCGTCGTCAAACGCCGCGAACCAAACAGGGTACGACCGCTCGAGTCAGTCAGTATTGTCACCCGTCGCGCTCTCGTATTACGCATTTCATTACTACTCCTCTAGTTAGGGATATTTAGAACTTTAAATTAATTTTGTTTTGTTCTGCACCCATATGGGGTACTTTATGGCTATTAAGTCATTTGATTTCATTATGATCAGTATTTTCGCGTCGCCCCCACAGAGGCTTTGCGGAGCCCTAGGCGTCCGCGAAGCACATTTTGAGTATGGCTGCCCTATAGCAAATAAGAAATTATATTTTTATGTCATATAGAGCATTTTTTAACTTTATTATAACAATTTCAAATAAACTTCAGGTAAACACATATAAATAGTTTTGTTTAAATAGCTATAGAAAAATGCTCTGGTAATATTTAAATGAGTTATGCCTATTCTTAACTTAAAAACCAAAGCCAATAATGGCCTCAAAGTAGAATGCCTAATGTCAGGCGAGAATATAACTTGAAAATTTATTTCAGTTTTCTGCTAAAAACCATTTTCTACTAGACTACCACAACATTTGACTTTATTGTCACATTCAAACTGTTCCTGAGCACTTATCTGCATATTATCTAGAGTATTGGTGAAGTCCCACCGTTTATTGTTCTATTAATACTGCAGCTCCTCTGCAATCGCTTGCAAATGACTTCCAATAGTATTTTATATTTAAGAATCACTAACACTCTTTTTAAAACCCTTGGGGAAATTCTCGTTGTGTTAGAAGCTTTAAATTGGATACAATTGGAGGTTATGTATAGTAAATACAAAAAATTAGTTTTATAATCGAAATTAGAGTTATTACAGATTTTAATCATCTTAAGTAGAAGGCGGGACTTGTATTTCATGGGTCCAGCAGACCAATATTTATAGTCCTTTTAAAACAACTTAGTCATTTTAAAAGGAGTAACTATACATCAAATATTGGTCTGCTGCTGTTGAAAACTGAAAAATCGATATTCCACACAACATTACCAGCTGATCGATGGAATTCGTATAATAGAGTAGGTGCATATATGCGACATATTTAGAAAAATGTTTGTGATATTAGTTGTTGTATTTGATATACAGATACTTTACTCAGAAAACCGGTCATGTGTGAATCTGGCTAGCGAATCGAGGTTTTCGTACCCCGTTTGAAATGTAATGATTTAGGAGTGAAGTACTTTATTTAACATAAGTCATCAGGGTTATGAAATTCTTAGTATAATAAATATTTAACCATACCTAATATAACTAAGTAGGGAGGATGTATACATTATCGTGAATATTTAGTAAATTATGACATTTAGAACCATAGTTAAAAACTTAACTTTTTCATAATTTTGGATGAGTAATTTTAAAAATAAAGGAGCAGGGGGTATATTTTACATTACAACTTTAAGGATATATTACCTAAAATTATATAAAAATATTTTGAGAACCTTAACCTCTTTGAACGATATTCCACATTACATTGAATTTTAAAATTATTTTTTTCGTTTATTTAATTCTTTCTTCATGTAATTATTTCTGAGTTTTAGTTATTGAAAATAACTAAAAAAATTTAAGATTAATATGTTTTACACTATGCCAGATTTCAAGTTTTTGCATCAAGCGTTTCCTGAGAAAAACAACTGTAACAAACGGACATTTGGACACGTTAGTGATTTAATAAAATATAGAGCTTATAAGGTTTCGATTTTTTCCTTTGAGCTATAGAACACTAGAAAATAAGTAGGCATAATCGTTTGTTCATGGGTTAAGAGATTTTAGCAAGAGACACGCGTCGCGTTTGTTGCGTTTCATATACGTTCAAAACTTGTACGAACCTGTTATTATTAAAGTAATCAAATTATATTCAAGAAACTAAATGTAAAAAAACAAGATTACGACGTACATGAAAGCGTATATTTCAAATAAAAGCTAATCTCCAAAAACAAATGTAAGTTTGGAAATCCTGTCAAAAATTATATTACATCAAAAAATTAAAGTAAGAAGGAAGTAACAACAGCGTGTTTTTTATTATTTTAAAATAATAAATTATGGTTTTGAAAATAATAAAAAACACGATTTTGATATCAAACTACTGATAGAGACATGGGTTTAGTGTTAGCCATTAAGAAGTTCCCCTGGCAATCTGCCTTTCCCATTATTATATTAGCTCACTGATACCATATTATTCTATTGTAATCGAATTTTGTTAACTGAGAAAGTGTCAAACCTTTGCGATAATTTGAAATATGTGAAAATCGGCTTGGTAAATTCGTTTATATACATAGTTACATACAAGTAAAGCTAATAAAAACGTCTTAAAAAGAATACAAGTTTTAGATTATTGTATAGTTTGCTACGCCGATTAAAGAATTGATATTTAAAAGCTTTCCGAGTTATATTCTGATGTTAATTAAATTCTGGTTTTAGTGAATCTTTTCATCAGTGGATCTTCCATAAAATATTAATAATTCAAAATAAAAAAAATACACGTTTTCAACTCAGATTTCTACAGTTTATTGTGTATAACAGTCTCAAATCAAACTTTATTATAATTTTCCTCAATTCATGTAGACTAAACTTTCCTTCTATGTTGTAGTTTTCCAAAGAATAGTTTAAAAGTTGTGATTTTAATTTTAAATTAACAAAATTATGCGCGCGAACTTTCACGCATCGGCGCATTCCTCGATAAATTTCTATCAAACATATAATATATTAACATTTATATGTTATTATTATATTAACATTTATATGTTACAGTGTATAACATATAAATGTTTCATGTGTTTTTAAAACTAGGGCAGGTAGCTAGTGGTAAATAAATCTTACCTTAGGAAAAAGGGAAACTTGGAAATTTGCCAAACGAATGAATTGTGAATATAGCTTTTTAATAACATATATAAAAGTTTAGTAACCACGAAACTTCCAGTGATTTCAAGGAGTGATTCCAAGAAAAAATTCTCAATACCAAAAGAACTTTTCTCCATTGGGCTATATGTGCAAAAAAATTAACCTTGAAGAATAATATATTTCTCAGTATTTCGTTAAAAATAAATACGAACATCGTAACACGATTTTATCCTGGTCATGTTAAAAAATGAATTGTTGAAATAATACGAGTCCCAAGTTATTTCTCTTACTTGAATGTAGGTTTCGTCGTAATTGTCCCTTAATATTGTGTAATCATCGTCGATTGTTTATGTTTGTGAAAATCTATAAATACAAAAAAAAAATTAGGATTGGCATGTCTGTAAATTGAAAATATGGATACAAAATATTTTAATAGGACATAAAAAAGTACTACAACACAAAGCATTGCTTTTAAAATTTTCGTGTGTTTGCTCATTTGTTTACAGTTCACGCAAGAACCACCAAAGGTATTTAATATCATGCATGGAGTGGTGTGGTAGGATTTTACAGGACCCGAGGTAACATAGAGATTTTGTTTCATTCCAATCTACCCATGAGAAAAGATGATCAATTAATTTGAAATTTTAATGTTAAGTGCAATTATTTAAAAGGAAATTCACGTTAATTCGATTATAGGTGACGTTAGGTACTTTTTCACCTCCATTCTTACATTAAACTTAATATCATTTTCAAAAGCTCCACGGGAACGAAATCATTGGTTCAGTTATTATAAAATATACCTGAAAAAAAAACAATAATGTAACGCTCTCTATCTTGTAAAGAAATATAACTGATATGCATGTACGATATTCGAATATATTAGGTTGGGTATCGAAAAAATTTCTTTTCTTCCAACGATTCCTGGAAGGTTTCAGGAAAACTAACTTTAAATATGAGTTTTTTCCTCTGATAAGATGTATAAAAAGCGCGTCGTTCGATATTCTATACAGTTAATAACTGAGAGCCAGTGACCATTTTCCATCCTGGCTCCTGTAGCGTCCATTTTAGTGGTAATCCTATATTACATGAAAAATACAACTAATAAATATATAAACAGAAAAGGATATAAGCAAAATAACTACGGAAGACCTGCCTATGGGCTAATGATGTATTGCCAACTTTGCCACATGCCTGTGGGTTTAACGGTTATTTGCTATGTTTAAAGTCTCATCACAATCTGAATTAATTGATTACCATCATATCCAAAAAATTGCTGGCTACCTATTTTAAAATGATTGGCTTAACATTGAAAGCCAGCAGTAAAATAAAATGGTGGACCACTCATTTGTCAGACAAGTTTTTAATTTTACAAATTTAATTATTTGAAGACATATTATATATAAATTTTAGCTTTCTGCACTCCTTCTGCATATAAACTATTCTAAATTTCACACTCCTTCATGCGCATAGTATGCTTAAAAATGTGTACAAAGTTTTCTCTTCATGTATTAATACGAATAAGAGCAAACAAAATATGGAAATGATACAAAGAAAACTAAGAACTCTCTCGCTTTGTGAATTCCGTTTAGGACGAAGCCATATATTTGCATAAAGACGGATGAAAGTGTACTCTTCTCTAATACAGCAAAGTATTGGTTATATTAATTCAAAGAAGAAAATTTTGATATCTCCGATAATGGGTTAACTCGTAGAGATACTCTCGTGGTCTCATACTAAAGTATAAAAAGAAGCTTAGGTTTCGGAGAAAAAGTGGAAATATTTTAATTCGCTACCATAATAGCAAATATTCACGAATTAAGATGGTGGGTTTATTAGTTGCTTACCTAATATATTACATTAGTTATTAGGAAACGGACTTTCTTGAATACTATTTCCTTAAAGTGATCTATAAAGAACTTTCGCCCGTGAAGGCGTCTATCGAAGTCCGTTGATGATTTTTGTGTGGATTAATATAAGTATTATAACATACTACAGTATATATTTCTTATCTTAGTTCTGGATCGATTCCCCTACGTACTGGCCTCAGGTCAGATTATAAAAATAATCTCACTCTACTATCTCCTATACAAACTCCAGATTTTATCTCTAGAATAAATTACACACTGACATGCTCTGTCCAAATAAACAGTCATCTCAAAAACTAACATTGTTATGTAAGTCTGTCTCTTTACAAGTCATAATTTATATACTTTCGTAAGATTTTTCATACAGTAATATATTTTTATATTATTATCTCAATTAGAACAAAATACTGTAGCTCGTCAAAAAAACTGTTATCCAAATCTCTATTAGTGAACTGGTATGTTTAAAATTTTGTTGCTATGCATTTCGTTTGCATATAATAATTTTTAGTAATAAATAGATAACACGAATGTGCAGGTTTACTGTATTATCCTAAAACCCAGGCAGCGATGGAAATTGCATTCGTGTGGTGCGTGGATTTTAATCTTTTTTACTGCCTACCTTTTTTGCAGAAACTTATTACATTAATAAAGTTATTAACTAAATAGGTTAATAAAAAAAATGTTTATTTGTTTATTTTTCTAGGATTCCGTACCTCAAAAAGGAAAACGAATCCTTACCATATCGCTCACGTTTGCATATAGATGCATCATCAACTAGCTGTTTTTTTAGCACCCGCTTGATATGGAAACTTGAAATGGAAGTGAAGTATAAAGGGTTAATACCCACAGCAAGATTAATACTCAATTTTATTTATTTGGGAATGACAGAGGAGAAAATTACCTACCTGAATTTTGTTCTTATTTTCTTAAATATGTTATTATAAGGATCCCCAAAAATATTTTTAATTTTATGTAATATGTGTTCAGAAATGTACCCAAATGTGATAAATAAATATGTTACCCCTGTTCTTAACTTGGAAACTACTGGACCTAAAATTACGGAAAAACAGGGTTATAAAAAAGGTTGTACTAAAATAATAAAATTGTAACAACAATACAAAACGTCATGGTTTTTGAAATATTCACGGTAAAATATATGTCTCAGATAATTAATCATTTAAAGTTATTATTAAATATTTTTTGCTCTGTAAAGTTTGCATTTGTAATTACTAATGTTAAAAAACCTGTCAAGCACGAGTACAAGTCGTAGTACGAGAATTTAGTAAACATTTAAGCACTTAAAAACATTTAAGGGATTACAGTGTTTCTAATTAAACCATTATACACATATAAATTTTTCACGATTTAACATATTGCCTGCTAGACGTAATAATAAATTAATTGTGACTCTTTAAATAAAATTTACCAATATGCTCCGTAGATGACGTGATAGAAGGAAAATTTGTACCAAAGTTCAATTTTGCTTCATTAAACATAAAACACCAGATGTAATTAAGAAAATACCTTAAGTATGTTTTTGTTGTTGCAACGTTATACCTATTTTTGTATTTTGTTTCGGGGTATTCGACAATTGATCCCAATTAAAACTAAAATCCGCTTTGTCAATCGCTTCTACTACTGATTAAATAAACTAGAACGTTTTTAAAATTGATATGTATCGGAAATTTATATTCGATCTGAGAAAATATGACCATTTTCACGTCTTAACTGGACAGCAATGGGTGACGGACGCAATTTACATATTCTTCATATTCTCCTCAATAAATTGAAGAATCCTTGTAATCGTTCATATTATCTCAATTCTCGATTCAAAGCCACTGGAATTTGTGGCCTTGGATGATATTCTGAATTCCTCCTCACTCTTCTTATTCTTAAACACAACACTACTTTGTACACCTTCACTCTACACGCTGCCAAGTTCTGGAATATACTCTATGCTAATATTCGAGACGCATCACGATTCATATTTTAAAAAGTCGTCTGGAAAAGTTATTCCAAATATATTACAAGAATTGCATTATCCTTTTCCTTTCTCCTATCTGTGTTGATATCTAAATTATGCGCTAACTTATCTAATATTAACACCGACATATTAATTGTTTTAATACAGTCTTGTTATTATTTGTTATATTGTAAAAAATAGTTAATTTCCTAATGTCTCATTGTTAGTCTATTGCTGTCTTTTTCGAAACTAAATTCCTAACTTTTGGGGTTTCGTTCGACTAGAATAAATTGCTCTTGTAGTAAAAGTTTGAAAGAATATATTAAATTTAAACTCTAAATAAACAAATAAACAAAAATTAAATATATTTTTATAAATGCCACAAGTCACTGCCTTCATTTAATATGATTTTTCATCGAACAATAACGTTGAAATTATGTAATGGAATTTATTATTTGAACATATTGTTGTTAAAAGTGATATAAATTGACCGGGAAATGAATTTAGAGCAGAATTACATGCTAACGAAATGCCATACAATTAGTTCTTCTCTTATCAATACCCAATAAACCACACTTCTAAAATTACCTTTGAATTTTAACGAGATTCTAAATAATACGTCTAATGATGGTCATTTCCAAAAGTTTATGCAATTATAAAAAAAAAGTATCGCATTCCAAGATAAGACTAAAATTAAAGAATTTTTTTCGAACAAATTTTTGAAGAATACCTATTACGCTCTAAATGTAATTATATTTTGTTATATTGGTGATTTGTATAATGATATTATAGTATGTAAAACTAATTACATACTATTGATATAGTAAAAGTACATACTATTGATATAGTATGTAAAACTAATACCTCAGTCTTTGTTTAAAACCTTACCCAAATGTTTTTAACCAACCATTTATTCATATCGCATTGAAAATATTTTTAATGCAAATTCTGATTTGCATACCAATTTGACCTATCAACACGTCCATTATCAATTCGGTTGTTCGCAATTAGAAATATTCCATAGAGGAAATGTAATTCTGTCATCGAATCCATTAATCTTCTTAAGTGTTTTGGACTTGGTCAATACCATACATCAGCATGAAGAATTATATGTTTGAAACTTTCGAAAGAGATATGGAATATCTGACTGCACCGACGCTTTGTTTTTCAATCGACTTGCATGTATTTTATTCTGACGAGATTTATATAAACATCGAAACTGTAAGCCGAAAACCAAAATAAAAAATCAGTTTATTGCTGGTGAACAGATATAACTATTTTGAAAGCAGTCAGTTGATTGAATTATTCTAAGAGTTTTATATGTAAATTAATATAATCAGCTATGCAATGTACATAAGTAACATTATTAAAATACTTTTTATTATTACTTGTTCAAAAGTTTGCAATCTTGTTTCAGTCATTCGCCTGACTTTTCGTCACATTATGAAGTGATGTTTTTCAAATAATTGAAGATATAGGCTTGAAAACTTCATTGTTTTATTAAATGTGCTAAGATTTGGTTAAATCAGGAAATATTAACATAAAATCGATATTTTCAACTTTAAGATCTAAACCAGGTCCGTTACAACTGATATGTTACTTATAGGCTTCTTCCTCTTTGTGCATTGTTCTCCAATAGTTTTTAAACTTCTTATTATTTTCTCGACCATACTTAATTACCGAATGTACATAGCATGTAAATATATATATATATATATATATATATATATATATATATATATATATATATATATGCGCGTGTGTGTGTGTGTATATATGGACATATGTGCATTTAATCAATGAAATAGAACAGGACCTCCACATATTTGTAAATGTTTTGTAATTATATAGTATTTCTAACGATCGATATTGAATATTCTTTAACAGATAAAATATAATAAAACCTTAAATTCACATTCCATTCATTAAAACGTAGTTGGAGATAAATTGCCTGATCGTTAATTCTCGTAATAAGATTGGCACAAGGGTCCAATCTAAGAGCGACCTTTGAGATTGGTTCTAAATTTTAGCAATCAAAATTATTGATATTGTAATTATTTGAAAACGACGTAGTGATATTTCATGATTTAAATAGAAAATTAATTCAATTATATACGGATTCCGAAGTCATATTTTTTTCATTGATCAAGTGCTTATATTCGAGTATTTGCGATAAAAGGTTCCCTCAACTTAATGTTAATGAAATAAAAGTATAAATAATTTCATAAATTAAATAGAAATATTTCTTAGGAAATTTACTTTTTCCGAGCAGAATGAATTACTGCCATAATAGAATTTTCTTTTCCAATTGATAGCTTTTTGATGCTTAATTTTCCTTTCGAAAAAGGCGAAGAGATTAAGAAATCTTAAGACGTAGCATAATGAGAGTATAATTTGAAGATTACATTTTCTACAATGATTGAAAATGAAAATTCATACATGTGAAAAGCAAAATTATTGCCTATTTTTCTTCACTTCTTTGTTGACTGCTTCGATCTATGTGCAAATGTGTACAACAATTAATTTCTTTACTAAGTCAACATACGTTTGTATTGTGTGGTATAATATTTTTAATAATAATATTTACCACACAATACAAACTTGTGTTGACTTAGTAAGGAAATTAAATTGTGTGGTATTTAAATATTTGTACTGTGTGGTATCATATTTTTATAAAAAATATTATAAATATTTATTAATAGTATTTATAATATTTTTTTCCTATATTTTGACTATTTAGTACTGATCGTTAACGAGATACGTAGCTACGAATATTATGTATGGCTTATAATTATTTATGGCCGTCAGTTCATTATATTACAATTTCAATATAATTTAAACTTGCTGTTTTCTAGTACGTACATTTATAAGGTTTTATTTACAGTTTAGATCTTTCTATTAGTAGGATTGTGGTAGACGTTTTTAATTATCATACCTAAATTGTATTTATAGGAAAGAATTTTCCGTTCTGATGGTCTTTCGCTAGGTGCTCATTATTGGTGCTAAAAATCTTATGGTATACTAATTGATTTTATACATTTTCAAAACGTTTGAGTCAGTTACATGATAATGAATTATTAAGCCTTCTTTTAATTGACATAACTGGTAGAAACATTTCAAATACTTGTAAAGATTTTATTGAAAAAATTTCGCTTCAACTCTCCCTTATTATCTCTTAAAACTTCAATATTATAAACATAAAGAGACTTTCAGTATTGAAAACTTCAATAATACAAACATAAAGACCGTATTAAAAACTAACGTATAGGCTAGTATTTATTGCAAAAAATTAAGTAGTTTTCTTAAAAAATAACCAGAGCTATTTTTCCTTTCTAATGGATGGCAGAGCTCATCATCAAATTGTTTAGTTTTTATATATTTCAAGTGTAATATTTATGTATAAGTTTCGTATGTATATTTCACAATCAAATTTGCGGATAGCTTTTTAAATCAACTGACATATCGGGCCATGCCTATGATGTACAAATTTAATCATAATGCTCCCATCTAGTACTTTGTATAAGTCATTTCTCTGGAAAATAAAGGGAAACGTCGTTCACTTTTCTATATTTTTTATATTCATCTGCAGCTTTATTTACATTTGTTTTTCTTTGTTTTATTTAATAAGACTTTCTTGTATTGAAAATCATTGACTAAATAGTATTTTTTCTTGCTATATCACCTAAGTTTTTTTTTATATTAACGTCATATCAAATCAAGTTGAAGGGACCGGCATAATAAATGCATACTTATTTAAAGTTTCACCACTCGTTTTTGGATGTGATACTTATCATCTTATGGTAGAGGTTGTGACTAGCTTTTTGATGTTTTCAATCTTCAATATTGTCACAAATTTTGTTCGGTACTTGACATTTCGGACTAAACCGATTTATTACTTGACACTTTCGGAGTTCTCAAATATTACCCATTATTCTTTAGGCACAATAGGGACAGTTTTCTTTCTTTTCGAATTTTGTCTTCCCGAACCAGTTATCTCTTGGGTATATTTTCATTCTTATTAAAATTAATATTTTTTTGAAAACCATTCTATAAATTATGAAAATAAAAAAATTATATGTTAAAAGACACTTTTCGTAATTTGTTTTCGGTTAAAAATGTATTTTTTAATCATAAATATCAGAATAAACTCATATGGAAAAAAATCATATGCGTGGACTGTTATTTCTCTTTATTTAAATATATTCTTTTTGGAATGGTATGAAGTGTAGAGATTATTATAAAAAACAAAGGCATATATTACTCCAAATGTTACTCAAAAGCTGATGTATGATAAATATTTCACTTTTCTTTGAATTAAACGAACTGTTCTAACATGGAATTAAAAATTGAAAGTGATCATGTTTAAATTAGAGATAATTTATAATAAAAGTGTAGCTGAAATTAAATTTAACTCTCGTTTTTTATTTTTAGGTATCTTCATCCGTAGTGACGTGGACTAGACAGTATATTTCCATAACGACAGTCCCAATATAACTCAATAGTTCCCTTCGATGAGTCCACGATCTCACTGATACTTTGCAGTAAATTCTTGATCCATAATTCCCTAAAAAAATCGTGTATAAATATTTATTAATTTTGAAATAATGTCATAAGAAACATGTGAAATAACGGCTAGATGCATACGTATTAATTACATAACGTGTAATTCTAATGAAAAAATGTGTATTAATATCTATTGACTTTTAAAAAAACAATATAAGGATTGTGTGAACTAAAGGCGAAATGTGTACCCATTAATTATATTTCATACAGTTATACTTTAATAGAGTACACTTTAAAATACATATAATATACTGCTACATATCCAAACTCTTTATCTATTCATAATCCTACACTGTTTTCAAGCATTGAAGTAATAATGATAATAACTGTCACAACTGAGGCCAATTTAATCAAAACATTTTGCTCTGAGACCAAATGAACACCTAGTCGAGGTTCAAGTTAACGAGGGTTGAAAAACCTACTCAAAGTATAATTATTTTCTAAATTCAAATGGAGAGCAACTTCCAAATACAATGTGTCAGAAAAAAAAAATTCACAAATTATTTGTGTTATCCTACATCTCTGATTTTGTCTCTTTAATTTCTACTTCAAAGAGAATCCGATATTAATTTCCTGAAATACAAATAATTTTTTGTCCATGTAACCGATCTCGCCTCATAATAATGCGCTGAACCGACCATGAATACACATAACTTGTTAACTAATGTAACAATGACAGATATGTCGAATATATTGTTCTAAAGGTAGCTAGAAGATTGTTTCAAACTGTAATGACTTAGAAGTAAGTAAATATCATGTGTTATCACAATATTCGCTTATTTATAGTTATTTTTCGTTAATTTATTTCTAGAGAGATTCGTGGTTTCATTAAACAGGTAAACGTGAAATGTCAATAATCTGTAATATTTCAATAAAAAGCGATAATTCGAAATGTAATCCTTAATTATAATTAATGTAAAAGGGGACAGCAAATGGGTTCCGATGTTACTTTATATAATTCTAGTTTTCCGCGGTTTCCTGCGGAAGTCAATATAGCTTGGCATTAAGAAAATGTAAAAAGAAGGAAATGGTATAGATTTCATTCAAACTAATTATTTAGTTATGAGGTCAATATTAATTTGAACGTAATTTACCAGACCTGACTTAATATATGGAATAGTGCAGTGAGGAGCGCCGCGCGATTATACAATGGTAGTCTCGACTGAACTAATGTTCAACCCATGAATTTGGCATATTGAATAATACGTATTCAACTACTGTTAAAAATTGCACTGATAGAAGTATATTCCGATTTTTGGGAGCAGACATATTTCTTTAGCGTTAATTTGTATATAGCTTATCTTTTCACCTAGAGTAAATATGATAGCAAGTTAGTAATACAATTCTCTTAGTGTTAAAAAAGCCTGTAACAATAGTTATTACAAAATTATCACATAATTTTCGCCATCCATTTTCATGCATTCAGATTAAATTCAAATAAGCTTTCATAGAAAAGAAAACGTGGCCATAAAAGCTACCAAAGAAACACAAAATAATATTTACAATCTTTCTTTATTATAAAAATACACAAAAATCCAACAAATTTAGTTAAATAACAGAAGTCTTAAA
This sequence comes from Druceiella hillmani, assembly GCA_039881145.1. NCBI lineage: Eukaryota > Metazoa > Arthropoda > Insecta > Lepidoptera > Hepialidae > Druceiella > Druceiella hillmani. Next base: position 2,066,424 of record JAYKKI010000090.1, on the reverse strand, counting down.
TTACTATATTTATTATACTTTTCAAAGTTCAGTGGATTGGGAAGCTTTTGTTATTTTCCTGATAGCTCCCACAATATAAACATTGATTCCAATTAGGGAACCGTGATTGTGTAAAGAATTATGTCCCTAAAACATCTGTTTCTCATAAACGATCAAAATTTGTGAAGCTCAACAAGGAAAGTCATTGAATTTATGAGGGATGATTTCCAGGTGAGCGATTACGTTCCGTTAAACTTGTGAAATTTATTCAACTGCAAAAATTTGGGTGTAATTTTGTTTTAGAAATATAAATACTTAGTATACGACGATATTCGGGCACCAAACGATATTTTGTTTTTACTGAAAACTTGATTTAGTCTAGTAATTTTAACGTGAATGTGTGGTATGCGTCATTACGTAGAGTTAGTGTATTTTTGTGATATGGCAAAGTGTAAAGGTACATTTATTTTTAGAACACCATCGAGTAAATTTCAAGAAAATGTATCTTAAACTTTTCTAAGCAGACCACTTCATTGTTAAATATTTTTAACCACTTTAACACTTCTCAAGCAGCGTGTCGAAATGGTCTGCTGCCGATCTCGAAAATATTTCTTTTTATTCTCTAAATGATTACATACATGTTTTCCCAGATAAAAACAGTTAGATGGTGCACCGGGTGAACAAGAATTAAGTTGCTAACTGATTTTTAAAAAAGCCTTAGGATAACAAACTGCTTACTTTAGAGCAATTGACACACCTGGTGTACTTATTGCTACAAAAGTTATCTTTTATTGTCGACCAGAGTATCAATCAAGCCCCATCGAACGAGCAGCCGCCTTCAATGACCATATGTTTTGTGATAAACCCAACACATTAGGGTGACAGCGTTTTGAAAGCTAAGACACAATTTATTTTTTAACAATATCTATTCGTGCATATTTAAATTTTTTGATAAAAAATATATTGAATTTAAGGGAATTGTCTGTTTAAAACATGCTTCATAGTAATACATGAAAATACGGTAAGTTAAATTAAAATATGTATTACCAGCTGTTACCAGCCATTACCCCCTATCGAACTTGAAATAAAGATTCGACACTAATCAACTAAAATTTAGATCTTACCATCATTATATTTCACACAAAATATTTCTTTTAATTATAATTATAATTATAATTATATCTACATTGAAAACACATAAATTATCACAATAATGGTGTTTAAAATCTAAATTATAAAAAGGAAACATCTTCCGAATTACCAACATTCAAATATTTTTCATACTAATAGAATAAACGAAATGAAGAACGAGTAATTTCCTTTCAATCGTCATGTCGGTGACATTTGGAAAAAAGCGACTTTAATATTGAGTGCAGAGGAAAGTGTAGTATTTTTAGAACAAAGTACTATAAAAGGGAAAATAGAACCCGTATAAAATCACTCACATATTTGTCTGTTTATATGTTACAGCCATTTTTATCAGAAATCGCTTAATGTACAAACTGGAAATTGTAACAAAGCCTACTGACCCGCATACATCTCAAAAGCTAACAATCAATAAAGGAAGGGTAAGTTAAGTAATCGAGTATTTCATTTTTTTTAATTCGGGGAAATCGGATGGAAGGGTTTAAGATTTTCTTCATAATTTTTGGTAGTATATCTTCAGATATATACTGAACAATATGCAAAAGAATATGCGACCCCTTATTCCCCGAACTGTCCAATCTAAAATTATTAAAAGATTAGGTTGTTAGAGTCGATACAAAGGTTGAAGAAAAACTATAGCCATGACACTAGATGTCATAATTTTTAAATATGCACCATTCTTTACCTTACGCCTATGAATATATAATAGGCAATATAAAAAAAATTATGAATGTAAATAGGTTAATAGAAATTCTGTGTACTCTTAAGTGTTTACAAGACCCTAAATATGTGTGGAATCCTCAACCCTAACAAATTTTATTTATTTAGATTATTTCTTATATCAACTTCTTACTTGAAGAAATTTGTGTAATATTATTATTTATAGTATATTGTGTTTAAAAAATATTCAATAAAGGTAATTGCAACAGGTATTTTAAAAATGTAAAAGAAAAAAATTAATGTTGACTGGTATACAATTTAATCACGTTAGGGTAGTTTCGGAAAGCGTAACTGATAATAATAAAAACATATTTTGACGAACAATAAGCCATTTAGTATTTGGTAAAACTTATTAAAAGCAATACAACATTTTGTAGAGAAGTCTTTTTTAAGTTAAAATTAAATACTAAATAATAAACAATTAAGTATTTGATAAAACTTATCAAAGGCAGTAAAACATTTCGGGAGAAAAGTTTTTTAAGTAAGATATTAAATGTTAAGAGGAAATGCTTTTTTCCATCTCTATAGACAGATACTACAAACAAGCTTTTAATGAGGCCAAATTTCAAAGCAAAATTTTAACGTCTTCCTCAAGTATACTTAGCTTTTATCTTTCCAATTAATGTCATTATATTCTTTCTGGAATTATTCGAAAATAAAAACATATCTCGTCTTTACTCTTAAATAAATATTAAATTATAAGATTTTTCTGTATTATAGTTATATTGAACGGAAAAAGGAAAAGGTAAGTTACATCTGTTTTTTTGGATAAACCCTGAAGCGAGTAATAAAGCAAGTATTTGTCTTGGAGTGAGATATAGAAATGTCAGGTTAGAAGTATGTTTATTGTCGATATGTCTGACACACATTTAAGTTTGAATTCTTCTTTAATTTTAATAATTTAAAATTGTACTTAAAATTATTTTCCTAAAACTGGTTTAAATAAAAATAAACTGTTAAGTATGAATACAACTTACACAAGGAAGATTCCACGAGAAGTTGAAATATACAAATTTCTGTAAACTGTTGCAAATGTTGGCATAATTTTTAATATTTAAAAAAAATTTGGCGTTAATTTTGTAGAAATTCATTATTCACAATTAAATGAAACTACGTGATGTAGTATTATTTCTACTTTCTTTAATTTCTTTACCACGACCTAGGTTTCGTTGTATTACAACATCTTCAGGTGGGATATTAGCAAAGATCTTTTCTTTATTAATACAACGAAACCTAGGTCGTGGTAAAGAAATTAAAGAAAGTAGAAATAATACTACATCACATAGTTTCATTTAATTGTGAATAATTTTTATTGATTCATTTTATTACCTATTTTTAAAAACCTATATGAATAATAATATTTCTTTAGTTTGTTAATTCAATTTGATTAAAATTATATCCTATTTCCGTACGTTTTAAAAATGTAGCGGGGAGAAGGGGGGAAGACTTTGCAAAACGTTTCAGAACCTCACAGTTCGTGAAGTAGAGGCTATATAAAAAACAGTGCTGACACATTTTAAGTGCATTCAAAGAAAATAGATGTTGTTTATGTAGCCGAAACAATGAAAATATCAACTTTTCTTACAAAGGAATATATTCTGATGTGTAGCTCTCTCCACCTCTAGGTTTCAGTTAAATATTAAGGGGAACGAATAGGGTAAAAAGCCTTTACACCTTTTACAAGCTTGTTCACTGCACCGTTCAAGTGCAGTGAATATCAAGAGCCACAGCAGAATATTTGTTTTTTTAAATATTTATTAAAGTGCTTTTTTTCTTTATTATGATGAGTTTACCTTTCTATTTCGCACACATTTAATTCATATTCTATTCCAATTAACGATCAAAATCGAATCCGTATTCCCTTTAATGATGTGAATCAAAGCGTGCGATTACATCATTTTTCTGCATGATTCCCTGTGGTATTGCCTTCCAAGCTCATAATAAATTCTAGTAGAACTCACATTATGATAGTTTCGTACACATTTAGGAAATTAGAAATATTTGAGGGTACTTATTATTTCCATTAAGTTGTACAAATATAAATTTTTCATAACGTAATTACCTATCATATCTTTCACAGGCTTAAAGCGATGGTGCGTTTTTCGAAAATGATAAATTATCTAGAATAAACGTTATAGTTTTATTATCACCATCTAGTTAGATTTTACAGAGCTTATTTTGATTTTTCGTTCAATAATGGTGAAATTAAATAAAAAACTTTTTTTTATTATTTAATTTTTAATTTCATCTCCTTAATATTTATATGAATATTTTATGAAAAGTTAGTGCAAAATATGTGGGTTAATAAAATATATTGGTGTGTCAAGCATCAAGTTTCTACATTGCATAGTTTCTGAGAAAATATATTTTGATAGACGGACATAATAACACGTGAGTGATCTTACAAGAGTTCTGTTTTAAATATTAATAATGATTTAAAAAATATTCATTAGCGAATTACTATTAAGTTTAGTCTTTAGCTCTAGTACTTTTTAATATTTAGCATGTTTTTAATATTATTCTTCAAATAAATGTGAATTTAAGATTTAATGTAGATTTTTTTTCAAACCACACGCAAAAAAGTTATAGGTAAACGATATAATTTGACTCACTATATGTTTAGCGTGTAGTATATTGTAACGAATATAAATCGTGTAGTATGTGTACGTATGCGTGTAGTATGTGTGCGCATGTGTAGCGAACACGAATCGGACGGTACTGGGCCACAAGTAAGTTTAGCGGTACGTGGACAAATTATACGTGTCATCGAATTTAAAAGATCGATAAGAGAATTACAAGAAATAATGAAAAAGCTTACAGTTACTGATACAAGATAAGTATTTGTAGGGTATTTATCCGTTACTGTTCATATTGTCGTGTATTTAATTGGAATAGGATCTTCTTTAAAATCATATTTATTGTTCATTGCCATGGAGAATCAGTGTATAGCCAGAATTTCTTTGTTCTATAAAAAAGTACCGTATAAAAACTTGCTGAACTGGAATAATTTGTAGAATCAAGAGATATCTTTTTCTAATTTGAAGTTAATACATCGGAATTATTTAATATTGTTGGCACTAATGCAGCTTAATTTCAATCGTTTTCTTCTTGATTTGTATTTAGGTATATACTTATTTCTGTAAAATTCACCTAAAAGTTCAAGAAACAACGAATAAATAGGAACTTTTCTTCTTTATTACATTAGCTCAATTTATCTTTTATAATGTATAAAAATCACCTATAATATATCTCCTATTTATCTCCTATAATGTTTAAAAATCAATTAGTATGTATTTTATTAATAAATAATTGTTATCTATAAAATTTGCTCAAATTGATATGAGTGAAAAGTCGGAATCAAATGAAATAACTACTTAAGCATATTGCAACTTTGCAAACACCATAAACGAGTGACTTGTTAATTGAAATGGTTGAAAAGTAAAATATTAAGCGAGAACATAATTTTATACTTTGATTTTATTTTGCCGCTGACATTTCATTAAGGCAAAAACCCTCGCAGTGTAATGTTTTGAAATAAGTATGGGGCTGCACAGGATTTGAAAGTAAACGAAAGATACCATACTTCCAAAAAATAAAATTGTAGTTTAAGGGAGTAGTTAAAAAACTTTTTTTATGTGAAGTTACAACGTATTTACGATATTTTTATCCTGATGTTTCGTATACGAACCCGGGACATTTTGCCATGTATTTACGAATGCACTCTCATATATTTTCGAATGAGCTCTTATATACATTTTATTAATAATGTTACTTTTCGACATAAATTATGGGTTAAACATTTCATGGCGTATCTATGGTACATAACTTTTAGCAAATAGCGCTGCGAATGTCTCACGATGCAATATTCGAAATTGGTTACCCAATAATTTCAATTTTTATTATGAAAAGAATACCGGCATATTGAAAGACGCATTTCTTTAATGAATAGTGAATTTTATTGCCCAATCTGTTAAAATGGGTTATATTTAAATTTTGGTTAAAAATCAACAAGCAAATCTCCATATATTGGACTGATATTCTTGAAAACTGTTAAATCGTTTTATGGAGTTTTGAGAATGTGAGTTACGATTAAAATAATTGTTGTGAAACCATGTTAAATTTATTCCATTAGATATTTGTTGATAAATTGAAACTTGATTCGAAAATTATTAATAATTCTATGTAATAGAAACTTTTGTTTAGATTATTTATATTTTATCGTAATTAAATTTAAACACGAGGATAAAATTTTTTTAAAAGGTTCATGTTTCTATATTTCAGTAATGTATATTTATTTATAGCAAAGAAAATGACCAGTCTACCCTCTATTCATGAGTGAATTAAATAAATATAAATTAAGCCCAGAAATCTGACAGAAACAATAATATTTATTTTATGCACTTCGTAAAACCACTTATCAAATTGTGAATGACACTCTTATTTTAAGTGGGTATAAAAGAACACGCTGTGTATTTTTAACAATTTTGTGTTAAGTATTACTTGTGCTCCGGTTCATGGGCATGGAAAATTGTTATTACCTTTGTTTTTGGCTATGTGTGATATTTTTGCTTCATTTAAGTTTAGTAACACAGCTACGCAGTGTGTTTATTATCATAGAGCAGAAATAACATCTTGGCTTTTCTGTTTTTTCCATTTTTTTGCAGTAAATATTTACTTTTAGTGTTTCGTGCACGATCTAATAAATGGAACACCACTAAAGCTGCAGCTGTCGCCCATTTATTATTCTTAACTTGTTTACTTAGAAACCGTATATTTTCACACATATACCATAATTGTATGTGTGTGTGTTTGTATCTTATTTACAAAATGAATTAACCCTTTAATCGGGCTACCGTTATATTAATGTGCTTATCATAATAGTAAAATATGTTTTAAAACTGATATTGAATTTGAACTTTTATTTTTAATCAATTAATGAAATAACATTTTCAATAAGGCCTTATTTTAAACACGTATATAACAATGTAGGGTCTTTTACCGCACCTACCAAACGGTAAGGGTCATACATTGTAAGAAAAAGACGATTCCAAATAACCAAACACGACAACGCCAAATACGGTAAACAATGGATGCAGCTCGCACATTGCAGCTCCTCGGGTCGAACAGCAGAATCATCAGCATGTGTAGCACCTTCGGCGGTAAAGTGGAAAGCCTGCAGCTCGCGCATCACAACGTCTCGGTTTGAGCCATCATCCATCAAGGTAAATCACTCGGAGATGTTACGCATTGCGCGAAAATTCTAACCATCACCGCATCACATATCACTTCGATTCGATATAGCTCGGTCAGTATCGTTTTTGTTCGTATATATTATATGTGATGAGGTGATACGCGACTCGCCACGAAATACGATGCGGTCGAATCAGCCAACGGTGCGCATTACGCGACAGAGACAGAGGACTAAGAATGAGCGAGTAGGTTCGTGCATTTATAATTTGAAACGTATGGGGTGACAAGTACGGTTCATTCTTCTTTTTACACATCTCAAAAGTATGGTACTTGTATCGCGCCAAACTGTTACCAGATAAGGTCAAGTAAACAAAGTAATCATAAATTTGTTTATTGTATTCACAATTCAAACGTCATATTTGGAGTGTTTGAATAAATTACTACGTGTTAACTATGTTGGATTATATTAGCTAAGTTTTGTTAATATGTTATGAGTAGATATATATATATATATATATATATATATATATATATATATATATATATATATATATATATATATTTATATAATGGAGCCTATCTCTAATGGAGAAACATGGACTTCGACCGATTTTTACTGGTTACACATTACGATAGTATTCAAAGTTTGTATTCAAAATTACTCGATAAAATGCCTTCAATCGTGTATCTAATATCTCGTTCAAAATAGTACATTCTTACTACGATCTTAAGTAATATTTAAGAAATGGTAATAGGTGTTAATATGGAGTAATATTTTGTAAAAAGTAATATATATCATGCAACATGTCGAGTAATGTTTAAAGTGATGGGTGATATTACGAAGTGATATTACTTTTTCGGATGTGATGAGTGATTTTATATTATATTTTGACGTACTTTTTTGCGCATATCTACTTTAAAACGCGCTTACGGTGGGAGCCGTTTTGTTAATCCCGCGGTGCGGACGCAGAGCTTCCGGGGTATTCGCCTCATTGTTAGGCGATTGTACATCTCTGTTGCAGCGCTTTGTCTCATCTTTCATGCGTCGCTCTCTCTCTCTTGGTGTCTTGTCGGTTTTGTACAAAAGTGCATGTCGCAGAACTGAATTCATTCAGCTTTCGCTATCTAGACTTCTATTACGTTACGTCGCGTTCTACACATGATAAGTACTTGCCTCTAGTACTCTGTTCACCGATTAAAAAAGAATTATATAAATAAGGAATTCTTAATAACGGTTAAGTTAATATCCTTTGACTATAAGTTTACAATCGCTTGGAAAAATTTATTTACCCCTTTTTCCAAGTCCGGTCTGGAATTAATAATTATTAAAACATACACGTAAAACAAACAAATCTTAATTTTTTAGTTTAGGGATAATCTTGGAGGATGAAATAAGTTATAAATTTTGTAAAGCCACTGTGTCGTGTATCAAATAAACACTGATGAAATGCTGAACTTAAAAATGAGATATTCATTCAGGCATCAATTTTTTTTCTTTAACCGGTCCTCTACGTTTAAGAGATAGAACAATAGAAAGGATGATCTAAAAATAATATAATTATATTTTATGGCATCTATATTAAACAAATATTACCAACAGCGCAATTTCAATTCTGACGAGTGCATAACTATACACTCCCCCCTTCGTTCAGTTTAGAACAACGTGTCTAGTCGTGGGGACATTTAAAATTTTAATTAATGATATTCATCATTATGTAGAATAACGATTTTGAGCAAAGTTTTTTGGAAATATACCAAACCGAGCTGATATTTTGGGAGCCAACTCACCGGTTCCATAAGGATAAAAAAAGATTCACAATGCATGGGTCCAAATATCAGAACAAACTGAATTTTCTATTACTGGATTGAAAAAAGTTTCGCTTATGGTAACATAGATAGATCACATAACGACCATCAATGCTTCTTCAAAATCTTGTGCGGGAAGGATGAACTCATAAACCAGTTTGGTTTGCATTCGAACTAATGAATTCGTTTTTGGCTCATTTACACAAATTTAAAGAAACAACAAACACTGAAAACTAAGTAAGTATTATTTATTTTTAGTTAAAATTTTCAAATTATATTAATTAAAATATAATATATTAATTTATATATAATTTATATATATTATAATATTACAATAAGTCATAGTGCAGGACTTATTTCAAAAACGAGGCATGAGTTACACCGTTTGTTTACATTATGAAAAATTGCAAGACAAATATGTATTGACCTGGATATTATTACAATTATGATCTATTGTTATAGTTAAAGCTAAACGGTGCAAACCTCCTAGGTGTTTTACATTACATTGTTATGAAAACCTTATTTACGCTTTGTATATTTTATACACCATTAATGAAATTTATTTGAGAATTATATCGTGCATTCTTCTCGAATTTGTTTCGAATTAAGAGCAGATATTCTAGGTAAACATGACAAAGATCTTCTTGCGCATGTCCCTTGAAATTCTTCAATTTTGATCCTCCAGTACCCAAGCTGAATCAGTTCACCATTGTGATTGTAAACATCCATAGTACCCGGCGGTGTATAGATTCTTCTTGAATTTACACTTTTCTGGATGAAATTGTGCAATAGTATGTCATTGTTAAAATAGGTGACGGTGAAGAATAAGATGGAGAAGAATGGGATGGAATTCTGCGTGAAATGGTCGGTTCTGAATGTGCCGAATCGGCTCAGTATGATCTAAGCGAAGGGTTAGCGAATAACATAAATTGGCAATCAGCTACAGATATGGGAAATGTTTTTTTTTACAATTGTTGTTATAAATAAACTATGTACTTTCCACATTAATTGTATTTGTCCAAATTCCCGACGGACGATCTTTCAGTTATACATATTCCAGAATAATTTAAAAACACTCCACTTACAATAACCCAAATTATATGTCCACCATCACAGCAAATACCATCAAATTTCATTACTGTTTTATGTGATGAAATAATTGCTTCTGCACAACTTACATAGTCTGAAGATATTGTCAACAAAGCATTATTTCGTGCGATGCGTTGAATTGTTGTTAAGTAAAGTTTATTTCATATACCTACCCAACTAATCTGAGAAAAATCGTTATCCATCACAATAAGGTATTCAAGTTCCTAATAACGTTGATTGTTACAAAGAGATTTTTACTTAATAAATGTTGAATTATAAGTACAGATATTTTATTTACCCAAGGTAATTTCATTTTTCAAGACTTCATTTAATGACGCACATTCTTCAGGTACTATTTCCAAAATCAAACATCTTGATATCTTGAAAAGATAATGAGGACTCTTGGTTCTGTCTTCCGAAGCTAAGAATCTCATTGTTATTGCTAGACGTATTTTTGCTGGCATAGCATCTCTCAGTTGAGTATTTTGTTTGATTATAATGGGCTCCACTTTATTGTAAGTTCTAGCATAACAAAATAAGCACAACAAAGTGGAACCCATTATAACCAAACAAGGTGCTCAACTTAGACCAAAGGCTGCTAACTGACTTTCCATCGTAGCTCTGCAAAAATTAAATAATGTTTGAATAGCCATAAAATACTCCATTCCTTCAAACCCGAAATAGTTTAATATCTATGCTTACCTTATCCTATTTCAATACATATTAATCATCCACCATCTCCGTTTATATCATTCCTTTTTAATTTTCTATGGCATATATATACATATAATTATAATAACTCACAGTTATTATAATTACGTGTATATATTGTTATTATTATGTTATTATAATTACGTGTGAATGATATCGCCAAGCAGCGAGACACTCGCGCAAGAGTGTACAGCCGCCATAAAACAAAAAAAAGCAAAACGTTATAAGACCGCTCATATCTCCGATCGACTCTCCCTCTTTTATAGCCGTTTTCCTTAGAAACCATTTAACTTAGATACTTAAAATTAGATATAATAATAAAAGATTTCAACCCGTATATATCTCAATGAGTAACTCGTAAGAACTATTTATATGAATATTTTTGTAAAAACAAATATAGTAGTAATTTTTTAAAAATGTTTGTCAAATGTAGGACATCATAATAATTTCAATTACTTTTAGTGATTATCAATCAATTTATTTTATAATTTTACGTAAGATAATACTACTCGTATTCTATTTGTACTGAAATAATTCATTGGTAACGTGGATTATTAGTAAACAACAATTTCTGGTAGTGATTCGATTCAGAATATCACACTGAAATTAAACATATATTAAAATAGTTTGAGAACTTCGAGCTATCGTCACATGAAGGTTCCATCAAAGTCTTTTAAATTGACTATATCTGGTTAGATACAGACAAATAACGATAATAGTCACAGCGTTTTGATCTTTAATCTATTTATATGCCTCGAACTTACATAAGCTATTAAAAATTATGTAATACTTGGTTTTGCCCACATGGTGATAGGAAAACATAAACAACTTCTTTGCTCAAAGAAACTCGGCAATGTATTTAATTACAAGAGTAAAATTTATTTACATAAGGAAACTTGCTTACAATGAAAACCCATAAATAAAACACCCATATTCTTATGTTCAAAAATAACACTTTTATTTAACATTAACATTTTCACTGCGTGTTACTTATTGTCGATTGTATATATGGTCGTGAACTTCTCCTAGAGTTCTGATACAGAATAACTATTTATATTCACAACCCTGCTAGTGTAAATTGTAAGAAATTTATACATAACCTATTTTTTAGATAAATATATATTTTTAAGTACTATTTATTATTTCATAAGTTACTTATGAAATTTGTAAGTTTGTCTTATCGGGAAAAAATATAAACTTTCAAATGAACAGACAACTTTTTATTTGTATTATATTGGTTGGAATATACTCATAGAAAATTTTAACTTTCATATTTTACTATTATGCAAGTTACATTCTTATTTACTTCCGTCTCTGTTTTACTACATAGGGAAGTATAGATTAAAAACATTGAGTATACTGAGTTCTTTTGCCACTCGCAAAGAAATCAAAACTTATAGGGTTTACCGTGAAGCAAGATTTTACAGCACAAGTAAAGGAACGTAATTTTTTGTTGCATTACATAGAAAATAATATTTTTTTAAATATATAGTAGGCAATATATTTTCGTTCTAAAAATTAAAATTGGTTATGTAGCTTAATAGAAATGTCAAATATCGTTAAATGTTTAAAAATGCTTAAATGTGTACGAAACTCTCGAAGTGTATGTTTCACTCTTGCTTGGTAGGTTTTATTCTATTCTTTAATAATTGTTCACGCCATTGATAAACATGTAATTTTATAATAGAGTATTATTTTTGTTGAACTGAAAAGAAAATTCATCGTCGTTAAGAAAAAATAATTAAATGTTTTCCATTTTTTCATACTATAATTTACACATCCATACTGAAACTATTGATCAAATTTTCATCGTGTAGAACATTGACGTCTTTCACCCGCTTCGTTGGAGCACTTGCTAGTAGTTCTCTACAAACGCGACCAAAATAACTCGATGTTAGTTAAACGTGGCGTTATACATTCGATTCACCATTCCGATTATTATTTTTAAATGGGGTTCGGTGATGGATCACAGTTTGTTGAATGCCGTGGCGTTGAAAATATTTTTTGAGTTATATTTATTGCGCAATTTTAATACACGGCTGGAAGGCGAATGCATGACTGAATTTATACAGGTATTTGATGAATGGAAGTGAATAAATTATAATACGTAATATACATGTGCAGTAGTCAGTATGACGTACTAGATTTAATATTAAGGGTTCCAAAATACTTATTTATTTATAACGCCTTTATCGATACGTTGTGAAGTTATGATGGGATATGAGAAAAATCCTGCATTCTTCATATTAATACTTTAATACCTAACATAGAAACTAAATGGTATAAGCACCCTATCTCTTCTATGTTACATACCAGTTAGCATACCCAGGACGAAATTAGTAGGAAAAATTTAAAGTAAAGTAACCCCCATGGCCTTATATTCAGACGTCTTATGTAACGTAAGAACGTGTTTTGAGTACGTTCAATCTTTAATTGTGCTTAACTTTAAGGGACTCCAAATGAAGGACTATAAATGTATTTGAAATATATTTTAAATATTACAATATATGCAGAGTTTCAAGCTATTATAATTTTTGATAACTAAGGGATGCTCCTATAATATATTTTCTCTTCAATTATTATAAGATAAATTGCAGATGTGAGATCTCATTCAATAAAGCGTTTTAATCATTTTAAATTTTTCTTTGAATTATTGGCACTGACGCTCGGCTATATCGTAAGAGAGTTCACCTTTGCCCATCATATTGAATATATTGCGCGATGTTTCGCTCACTTTTCATCCTAAAGGAAATTTATGAAACAAAAACAGTCAACATTTTGCTCGTAATTTTTTTGGATTTTGTTTCACTCTTTAATTGCTAATTGAATAGAAGAATGAATCTTTTAAACTCTACCAGAAAAGTTGGAGCACGAATCACATCTGTACCAGTAAGTATGTATGTATGTGTGAATGCATATTTCCAAATCTTAAACAATTTGAAGGGGGCATTCAATGCACTACGGACTTTTTTATTCGACTGTGATCAATTACATGAAAAAAATGAATACTTTCTGAGCTCGGAATTCCATTTCGTCTTTGAACTATGTCACCAAAAATTGTCTACATAACTTGTTGTAACAAAAATTTAGAAAACATAATTGGATTGGAACTTGGTATCCATTGTTTTTTGTAATAAACGGAAAAGTATTTCTGGAGGCAAAGGCAAAGAACTGACTTTCTAATTTACTTAGTTACATTGCTCGACATGTTGGACTTTAGGCATTATTCTGATACAAAATCGTGTAAGTATGTTTGTGACATAATAACAGTTTTTTTTAAATTTAAGATTAAATTGTCACTGTATTTAAGTGTTATTAAAGTAATCGTTCTAACAGTGCTAATGTGGTTGTATTGCTATACTTCACAATTGGTCTACTGCACAACCATGATCTAATACATTTTTAGTGCACGGAAAGAAATAAGTTTCTTGCCATTTTTAGAAATACTACTTAACTTAAACAAAATGGCATCTATATATGAGCCAATGAAAATAACCTGCAATTTATCCGGTTCAAATTAATTTTTCCAATCAGATTTTCTTATGTTTTTATAGCACACATATTTGAAGTAGTCAGTGGGATAATCCAACCACGAACTGATTTTTGAGCTCGAAAATTTTTCCTTTTGTTAGTTCTGCTGAAACTTATAGAATAAAAATTGTCATACTCATAAAATCCGACGTAATTTCTGGTTACTCAATAATATATTTGTGAAAATACTTTTCTTCAGATATTTGAATTGATCCTACTTGATGCTAACGCAATATTTCCTCATTCTGATGAAAATACGAAATGAAACCTTAAGCTTTCTTTTAAAAATGTAAATTAGGGGGTAATATTTTTTTTAAAATTTGAAATGAAGCTAAAATGAAGCTGATTGTCCATTGTATAAAAAATCACGTCATTAGTTAACAATTATTCTGGACAAGGAAGAAAACTTTGTCACGAAATTCATGAGAGTCACTGCTTGTTTATATTTAACAAAATATATCACTTGACAAATTTGAAAGAGCTTAGTTCGTTTTTTCCCCAATAAAAGAAAACCTTTTGAATATTTACTGCACTTTTGAATAGAAAAATTCTTCGTCAAAAGAAACGTCATGTTTTGTTAAACAAATATTATTACGTTTATTTAAAAAAAAGCTGGGCAGCAAATGAACATGGGTATACGAAATGTTTAGAGGAAATTGTGTAGTGAAAGGACTCTTATAAATTGTTAATGTTTACTTCACTGAATATTTTCTAGAAAAAATTCTGCAAATATATATTTAGCCTTCTATTTTATTACAGATCTATATGAATAATGAGGGATTTTCTTATATTTAGGTTCACCAGTGACGGTATTTGGGAAATAAGTTACCGTGGGTTTATAACGCTTTCTCTAAATTTTATTTCTAGGGTTGTTATTGTCATTGTAATGTTAATTGAATAATAAGAACAAAAGAAACTTTTAGAACTATATCTATGACCGTACACATCGGAGGTTGAAAATAAACAGAACATTATAGTATAAGTATATAAAAGAGCATATAGATGATACGAAGATTGCACTGGTCACGTATCTCTGATAAGATTAGTTACAGCCTATAATCAGACTATTCCCGAGGCTGTAATGTAGCAAATATCAGTAGACTATAAAGATGATGCACTTTTTTTCAAATAATTTCCGATAGGTCTAAATGAAATACATACACATTAAGTAGCACAAATGTATTTTGTTTCTGTTACCACAGATTTTTCATAACGTTTTAAAGAAGTATTTCGCTTCAAACTTTGTGAGCAGTATCGTTTACTTAAGTCCCCTAACTGCGGTCTGTACCAACAATAACTGCGGTAAGCAGGTGTGGTAATAGGTATGAATGGAAATGTTCAAAGAAGTATTTTGCTAATAATAATATAATTCTTGGATATTTATGTGGATAAGAATTAAATCAACCAAAATATTCTTTGGATTAAAAGCAGAAGTAGCGTGTTATTTATTCATTCTCAATACAACAAGAAAATATAAATCAACAAGAAAATGTTTATGCTCGAATACAGTATCAAAAATACAAAGTATTGTAGCTTTGTTGGTTAAAGATGTTTTTTCTTCGGCAAAAGAATAAGATACCTTGAAAGAAAACCATTTGTGAAGACTGATTGATGAATACTTTTAATTTTCTCCTTATTTCACTCTCCAACATATATTCCAAAATTTCTTTTTCATTATATTTAAAACAAAATCTGTATTTATTACTGCGCTATTTGTTAATTTCATAATCTGAGTGAGTTCATAAAAAATAAGTAGCTATTTATGTTAAAACCTACATAAATTAATGCAATATAAAAAATATTAAAATTGATCATACCGCACAATAACTTAATCGTAATTATACCAAAGCATGATCTGTTTATTATGAGTGAGAATAAATTCCCTGTAATTTACCATCGTTATGTCTTGTAATGATAGTAATTTTATATAATAATGAAAAAGAAATTTTGGAATATATGTTACATTCCAAAATTTCTTTTTCATTATACTGAAAACAAAATTTGCATTTACTACTACGCTATTTATTCCTTTCATAATCTGAGTGAGTTCATAAAAAATAAGTAGCTGTTTATGTTAAAACCTACATGAATTAATGCAATATAAAAAAAATATTAGAATGAATCATACCGCATAATAACCTAATCGCAATTATACCAAAGCATGATCTGTTTATTATGAGTGAGAATAAATTCCCTGTAATTTACCATCGTTATGTCTTGTAATGATAATAATTTTATATAATAATGAAAAAGAAATTTTGGAATGTATGTTATATTCCAAAATTTCTTTTTCGTTATACTGAAAACAAAATCTGCATTTACTACTACGCTATTTATTCCTTTCATAATCTGAGTGAGTTCATAAAAAATAAGTAGCTATTTATGTTAAAACCTACATGAATTAATGCAATATAAAAAAAATATTAGAATGAATCATACCGCATAATAACCTAATCGCAATTATTCCAAAGTATAATCTGCTTATTATGAATGAGAATAAATTCCCTGTAATTTATCATCGTTATGTTTTGCAATGTTAGTAGTTTCAGTAACGTGTTTTTTTATCGCGAACTTTGTTTTGTTAGCGTTATTGAGATGTATTGATACTTAAATAAACAAATATTAACAGAAGAAATACTGGTTACGTGGGAGTCTGGATCGCGCATCGAGAGTTCCGCAACAAGTGTAAGTGGAAATTATTTGATTTATCATAAGTCATCAGCAATATGAAATTCCATGTGTATCATATTTTTAATTAAGTAGTGAGAGACATATACTTTATCGTTAATATCTCAAAATAATGACGTGCATATCATTGTTACAGTCTTCCTTCAGCGTAGGCTTCTAAAAACATCTTTTTTCATCATCTTAAATTCGGTACTTTTCGAAATAAGAGAAAGGATTCGAGGGACATATTTTTTGTACATTATTTAACATATTTTTGAAGATACCTACGATTTAAAATTAGAAAAAAATATTTCGACAACTTTATAATTAATCCTATTTAACGATATTCCACACCGTACTTGGAATTTTAAAAAGGTCTATCCGGTAATTAAATGGAACAGGTTTTGAAAAAATTTTGATGGCCATTAATTTTCTTAAAAATAATGTTAGTTTTATCCATTGTGATAAAGGGTGTGACACGTTTGAAAACCGAACCGCTGGGAATAAATTGAGTTGTATTGTATACGTTTGTTTTATATTTATTCAGCAAGATACGTGTAATCCGCGGCATTTAGCTGCGTTGGTTGAGTGAAAAATGTTTAACAGTTTCCTTTATAAATTTCAGACATGACAGATGATTCTTTCAAGACGAAGTATATTTGCATGTATATGCGTTGAATTTGTATTTAGTATGACGAAATGGTGATCTCGTTTTTGTGATTGTTGATGCGTAATCACTGCTTAGATTTATTTTTGTATGTTTTTGGGTCAAGGCGAATGTTCTTTCAATTTGTCGGCCCGTGTTATTGTAAAAGGAATCCATCTTAGTAAATAATGGATTATGTGAATCTACTTTATTATCTCAGTTTGATTAAAAAATAGTTAGGTGGAAATTATTTTCTCTTCACCCTTATTATTTTAAAAGTAATGATGGGCGAAGAACGGAGAACTTAACTTAAAATCTGTGACCCTAAAGACTATTTGAATTATTCGTTTTTTTTAAATAACGTTGTCTTTTCCTTTTATGTTGATGTATTGATTATTTCTTGTCACGTCTTTGTTGATTTTTTTGTTCAGTGTAAATGAGATGGTATTAAATAGAATTTTCCAGCCATATCGCTATCGATTTTTTCATTAAATGTTGTAAGTATTTCGTGATGAGACAAGTTAAACAAGGTAATGAGACAAGGTAGTATAGTTCAATCAATTAAAAAAAATCTTTTTTTTAAATTGATTTAATGGGAAAATTAAATCTTTTACGTCTTTTTGGTTTTTTAGAAATTTCCCAAAAAATTCTTTTACTGTCTTGTACAATTTTGTTTAATATTTGATTTTAATTTTTTTTTCATTACATTTTAATAAAAAGAACAGAAAAATTTTAAAAAAATTATGACGAATATCAATTCAATAAAAAAATCAATAAAAATTTAATATATTTGGCGCAATTAAATATAACTACGTGATGTAGTATTATTTCTACTCTATTTATGTTCTTTACTACGACCTAGGAATCTAATATAACGAAACCTAGGTCGTGGTAAAGAACTTAAAGAAAGTGGAAATAATACTACATCACGTAGTTCCATTCCATTGTAAAAATCAATTTTATATTTAAATGTGGTTGATGCATGTAAGAACTTAATTTATGGTTTATTGCTGTAATACTATTTACATAAGCTGAATTAGAGGAATCGAAACGTATTTTTATTTGTAATGAAACATTTCAATGCTTGTTTTTGAATTTGGTTTAGGATATTTGACGAAATAAGTGGTCACAATTATTTTTGAAAACATGAATCGACGATGCGTTTCAAATATCAGTACAAAGTTTGTTCCAGCGTTTGAGAGAATGTACAATAATAAGATATTGACAAAAGATATTACGATGCTTACCGATGTAACATTTAATTTCAGTTCCAGGTGAAGTATGTACAATTGTGAAGAATGTAAAATTTGAGGTAATATGGACTATAAGTATGTTTCAAAGTACTGAAAAGAAAATCTAGCCAGTTCTATATTTATATTCAGTTTAATGGAAACTAAGATATAGAAAAATGGTGATATTTTTTGAAGCCAAATGTATAGAGAATAAATAGATTTTTAAGGCTTTCTGATTTATTCAAATGGTCTTAGCGGAAACAATATAGCATACCTTTAATTCTCCATAAATTCAAACGAGCATATATTTATTTTCAAACTTAGTGTTACATAGATATTACTTTAACCATCTATAACTGTAACTGATTTTGGAAGTTACGGTCCGAAAGATATTTATTTTTCAAGTGAAATTAAATTACCCTAGATTTAATTACGTTCAAAACGAAATGAATTCAATTGATATAAATAGACAGTATAATTGACTATTTTGTTATCATTTTATTGTTTACACCCAATAATATATTTTCATTAGGGTCATTTTCATTGTCAGATTATGAAAATATACCGTTCTATATTTGTTGAAAAAAATTTGTTCGATATACGAAATATCCTTTCAAATTCAGGATTCAAAAATTATATCTATACTAAATATTCAATTTCACAATATGCTTATATAAAGTAAGAAAAACAATATAATATAGAAATTAGTTTAAATATTTGACGGATTTTATTAATAATTAAATTTTTACCCAATTACGTCAGACGAAAGGTTATACATTTCACATGCTATGTATGTGTGTATGAATGTGAGTTTGTTCCCTTATACAGACTAAACTTTTGAAGTGATTTCCCAAAATGTTGTGTCATTAGTTTCGTCTTGATCCATAGTGTCCTAGAGTACAGAGCGTTATGAATTTCGCAAACTATTGATGTACGTATGTAAGTTTGATCCCTCCTACAGAATATACTACTAAACTCATTTCATAAAATGATGTGTCGTTAGTTTCATGTTGATTCATATAGTGTCCTAAAGTCTACAACGTTATTAGCTTTACAGTATATTTACGTATATATTTCGTGTTTTTCAGTTATTATTTTCCGTAGTCAGGTTTTAGTTTTTCCTCTTGTTAGTCAGTATAGCAACTATTTGATAATATACCTAGATGAATACAAGCAATGAGTCAGACCAAAGCTCAAAAAAATATACAAGGAAAGAGAGGCATGAATTCAGAAGCAAATAAAATTAGTAAGTAAAATTAGTAGTTTTACATAGACAGAATAAATAATTGAAAAAAGTCATTTAGTTTCTTTTAATAATCAGTATTGTATTCCTGGGCTATTGAAATATCTATTTTTCACATAAAATATTCTAAAAAAACTTATGAAACTCCTTATTAAAATTAAGCTTTGAGCAAAATTAGTTTGTTTCAAAATTTTGGTAATCCAGCTGTTTCCACCAACTCCTTTTAATTACTTTTTGAGGCCCGATGTTACCACAGGACTTACTTATAATAATTATATGATAGAACTTGACTGCTAGTTTTTCCGTCATTTTTGGAAGAGGGGTGAAATTATTAAGCGCGGTGCTTTTATATTAGTATCCTGTAACATTTTTTCAAGGAAACTAATAAAATTATGTATCACTTGTGCGAGAGAAATGATGCATCAGAATAGAAAAGTATATAATACTGCTTCCTGAGGTTATTTTAACTATTACTACAAATATGAAAGTTTATTTTTATACTTGTCCGTAATTTAACTGTGTTTTGACTGTGGAATTAATTTTAATGAAATTTTAGATGTCGGTAGTATATAATCAGCAATTATACAAAATTTACTTTTCGTTTTGATAAGTTCTGTATTTCTCGAAAAATGAGACTATGTGTATTTTTATATGTGTACTTATTAATCATATATAATCATATTTTTTTTGCATAAAACAAACTCAACAAACTTTCATATTGTATACTAGAAAAGTGGCTAATTACTTAAAAAAGAACTACCACCAAAGTTAAATAGTTAACCCGCTTCTAGTGTATCTATTTCATTTCACTTTTTGATTTTTTAGTATTTTCGGAACAGAATTGAATATTTTTTTTTCAGTTCTCTTTATTTCAAATTACTCAGTCTTCTAACAATTTTTTATTTTACCACCCATAGATATATTGTATGTTATATAGTTATTATATAGTAAACTAAGGCAACTCTGTTATTAATTTTTGTAGAACAAAATGCTTATCTCAATTTTAGAGTCAATACCCGTAAAGAACGCGTCAGAAGTTGTGATTGCGTTTTATCCCCGATAATGATGAAATTTGATATTTAATATTATTTTATTTAAAAAATTTGTTAATGCCTACTGTAAACAAATTCTTTCTTTCTGAAACTTTCATAAATAAATTAAATTCTCTTGTATTCTTACTTTAACTATGTTACTATTTTACACTATATCTTCCACGGATGGTAATATATCGAAGATGTTGGAATATATATAATGACACATATACTACAAAAGATGATATATATAATTTTGAGGGATACGTGAGATGTTTAATAAGTGAAATTAATAAAATTTAAATATTTTTTAACTGCCAATATGAAACAGAAGTTTTATTTAAATCATTTTGTTCTCTCAATTGTTCTGTCTCGTAAAGATGAATATTTTCTGTAATAATGAAAAATTATATAATACATGAGTTAAGTAACCATATCCATCAGCAAAATAATAAGATCGGATTGATAACGGCGAACTACTAAGAACCAACTCATAAAGTAAATTAAATTACAAGAATGCTAAGCTAACTCACAACATCCGAAGGATTGGAGTAAAATATTAGGAAGCCACTCAGCATAAATGTCTAATAAATTAATCTACAAGAACGCTGTGAACCCAACAACATCCGATGGACGTTATACTACTAAGAAGGAAGTCTGCTGACTTTGCTTAAAAAACATTAAATAAAACCAAGCTTCTCAGAACGCAAGCGTCAGCAGAGGAGACTTATAAAATAGAGTCCGAGCAACTAACGGAGAGAGTCTACCAGCCAATGTCTTACTTAGAGTTAAAGTTCAAAATTGTTAATCTTAATAATTATTATTGTAAATTGTAATTAAATTTGTAAGCAGTAATAATTAAATATATATTTTTGAGTATCCGCGGAACGCGATACGTAACTCATGTTCAATATATTTTTGTCCTATTAAACCTAATCATTGGAAGTAAATTTAATAAACTTTCATGGTAACAAATAGTTGCCCTTTTTTATGAGCAATCATTTATTTTATTTGTATTAAATTTTTATTTTTTTGTTTTATATTTTAATTATTATTTTTAGTACCCTCGTGGCGCGAGTTATAATCGTAATTTACAAATTTTTATGTGTGCTTAAAAAAATACATCTAATATCATTAGTGTATAATTGTATTATGATGTAATTACAAGTCCTTATAGATTTGATGTAACTATTATCATATATATGGCGTCAATGTTTTCTTTTCGAACTTTAATCCTAAAGTCTCTTCTCAGAAGGGTACGCACTTAAGGAAGAAGAAGATATGGCCTATCGATAATTTATCCTTATTTAAGTTCTTATTCTTGAAAGAAGAGTGTTTGTGCTCATGAAGCTAAATATTACTCTTCTAAATAACCTTCTACCGATCCCTGAGATTTTTCGAGTAGTAGATCCCGAAACTACTTCGGATGTAGTTTCGAGACCCCACAACCTGACGGACGCAGTCCCTCTATTTTTCCCTACAACACTAGGGGCATCAAGTTAAATTTTAGATTCGTCACGATATGCGCATGATATTGAATCGTTGACATTCATCATATATATCCTAAATTGCGTTTCATTACAATCATTGCACATTTTTTTTCTTCCCGAATTTTCTGGAATTATGTTGCTAACCTTATCGATTCAAAGTGTCGATTCCTCTTAACTTGATTACTTCATTATTCAACGTCCATGACTCCACATAGTAAAATTATGAGCAATATGTTTCGTGTTTTTAAGAAGATATGAGCAATATGTTTCGTTTTTTTATAAAAATATGAGCAATATGTTTCGTGTTTTAATTTATAATAGTGGCGCCTAGTGGTTGAAATTTGAAAGTGATTAATTCATTATATTTTTAAGTTTGAGCGTTTTTGAGGTTCATTGCCAAAAAGTATATCTCTATAATCATTGTATATATATTTTTTTATTGTACTCTATGTATTTATAACACATATTATATATAAATTCTAGTTTTCTGAGGCTGACTGAAGAAACAGTCCCTCCTCATAATTTTTTTACAAGGAAGGAGCGCTTCCTCACCGAAATTTTAACTGTGCCAAGTCTCACACTCTTCTGTGCGCACAAAATGCTTAAAGGGGGTTACAAATATTTCTCTTCACGTATCTATATATATACACACACATATATATAACGTGAAATTTAAAATCCGCATGCGTTACTTCCATGTCAATTTCTTCGACACAGTTTCCTGTTATCGGTTTATGCTCCTAAATATCGGAAATGAGATACGCTTCTACGTACTCATTAGTCCAGGGTCACCTCGGACATATTTGAATTTTTTGTCATTTCCATGGATTTTTATTTTAGGACTCCTTAGTGTTTCCTCCGCTGGCTACTATTACTTGTATGCATACAACACGTATATATTTTTGATTTTTAGACATGCTTTCGGAATATACATACATATTTTAATGTAAGTTTTATAAATTTGATGATTTAAATAGCTTACGTAGCTTCTTGCTTTTACCTCATTGAAAGATTTTTCATATACTCGATATCATTCTAGTAGAATGCGTGTAAAATATATGGGTTCTTTCGTATCTAATGCGTCTCGAAAGCCAAATTACTGTACCAAGTACAATTGTCGGTACCGTAATTTTTCGTAAATTCTGCCATATGTAACTTTACGAAAATCTGAAAGGTGCAACATAATTTTTCAAAGAGAAATATTATAGGTGATAAAGTATCCTTAGTACAATAAATAATGTGTATTACTAGAGAAGTAAGGGTTAGAAAAATCCTGAGCATTTGTAATGAAATTTACTTAAAACGAAACAACACAAACGAAACATTCTCGAATCAATGATATAATTTTCTTGAAATTAGGTATGATTTCGGTGCAACGTTTTTGAAAACTGTTTATTTACGTGTCCTATACAGAATAGTTGAAATTTATCCACTAATATTTAAATGCATATATTGGCTTCTTCCTTCTCTCTTTGCATGTGTTTGTAACACGAAAAATAATTAATTAATTTGAAAAAAAATTATTTGACTTTCTATAATCTCATTTGAAATCGACTTTGTACTCAAATCGACAGTATTTTTTTTGTGTAGACGATTTTATTTTTATCGGATCAAAACCCCAGAATTGTGACTCTATAATTATTGTGAACTTTTAATACATCGTCAATTTTACAAGTAAAGCATTCAGTATAAAACGTTATTTCGTATTTGTTAAATCTTGTCTTCGGCATTATACAACCAATTAAGTTGATTGGTTTATTTCATATTGAAATGCCCCAATTTAGTAATATAAATAATGCTTAATATTTGACCATGAAAATTTAAGGTACGCCATTTAAATCTGCAATAATTAATAGCACAGGAATGTGGTCGAAACTGGATAATATAGGTCTAATTATAATTTCACATCAAGGACTAAAATTTTCCAACGAGTAAAGGCGATATAAATTTTTCTTTTATAAAATCGGGACTCAATGATGGAGCAAGAAGATAGTAATAGGAAATCTTCACTGATGAAGAGTAAGTCTTCAAATATCGAGTTTGGATTGGTTTCATTCGTTTCGACATAAGCAAGAAAATTACAAGGTAAATAGGTAGGTACCTATGTATAGGTAAATACAAAGTTATAAACAAATATTGAAGTGACTAAATAATAGTACGTAGAAATGTAAATAAATAAACATACATGATGTCGACGAACCCCTATCCGAAAATAAAACCTTGAGTTTTGCTTCATCAGGAGGTTGCAAAATAGCATATATTTCAGAAAAATATTGATATGTTAGATTTTAATAAATAATTAAAAGTTTATTGTGAACCTAGCCTATGGTTTTAACATTCACGCTGCTTCACGTTGTGGAGCGCTCGCCATTCGCCATGTGACTCGCCTCGTCGCTCGCGACGCTCGCATCGATGGTGGTTTTTTGAACAACATCAAGAAAGAATGACGAGGCGAACGCCTAAATTGGGTATTATGTATGTACGAGTTTTGACATTTGCATATGGTTGTGTGCAGTATGTTTGTGTTACGCTTGCAACTATGATTTTGTAATTAATTATTATTTATTACATTATATTTAATAGTAGTATTTTGAATATAATAGTATTAATATATTTACAATAGTAATCTGTGTATCAGTGCTTGCTACTTATGGGTATGTACATATTTTGTAATCACCTAAGAATTAAATCAGCGACCACTCACTCATGATTACCACGGGTGTGCATGGACGATAGATCAAATTATGATTGCACTAATTTTTCAATCGATTGAAATAAATATAAGTTGTAAAATTACTTGTTAACGAAAATTAAAGAACAAATTAAATGACATAAGCATTTTTAACATGTCGCTCCTCCACCCGTTTTCGACACATTCTAGCAGTACTATTATTTTGTAAATTTAATTATGTTTGAAAACTATATTTTACCGGAAAAGTTTCAACTAAGTACTCGTATTTTCATTATTTTATAATTTTCACTGTTAGTGAATTCGGTTCAATTTTTTTGTGGAAAAGTCTTATTTTATACTATTTTTTTTATTTAAAGCTATAGCATTGATGTAAAAAAATTACTATTTCTACTGCATGTGTCCTACTACTACATCTAACATTTTTAATCACGGTTTATGAAGCAAATATAAACTATCGGAGAAGTTTCCTATCAACTGTCTGGTTTGCTCCGCAGTATAAGTTTTATATTTTTCTTAAAGTTTATTGAAATGAAAAAGGCGATAGCGAAAAAAAGATGAAAAAGTGAAATTATTCTAAAGCTTTGTAGTGACGAAAATGTAAACTTTCCAATAGTTAAACGATGGACTCGTGAAAGATATTTAAAATAATATATAAATTCAGATGTAAATATTTACTTAATTTTTACAAAACTGTGCAAAGAGTGTCATGTATTTATGATTCATCTATGCAACCATGTGAGTTGCTTTATGCCCTTTGCAGAGATGAAATGGCTCAACTGATATTTAGAAACAAGATACTGCACATTATCCATGTACGTTATTCCGAGTAAATAGGAAGTTACATTAAAATTAAAAGTTTCATAAAATGGAAAAAAATTGTAAACGTTCTGAATATTGTACATTACATAACCCAAAATATTCTTAATAATTCTGTTAAAACTGTTTAACGCACGAATTATATGCAATGGAATAAAAGTAAAACAATCTAGTAATTTGAAACGAAATAATGACATTTAAATTGTAGCCTATGATATGAAGGCTTTAATTTAATTTTTAATTTAAAGAATCAAATCAGAAAAAGCAACTACATACAATTACTGTCGTAAGTCTTATTTGATTTCTACGTGGGGTAGTTTGACGAGGCAATTTTTTTTATTTTTCGTTGTGCCCTCATAAAAAATAGCGTAAGCCACTTCACACAGATACACTGATAGCTTCATTCACATGCACGACAAAATACTTTATTTGCAATACATTTTTTTATTTGGAATACATATAATAAAAGTTAAAAAAAATATATTTTAATATTATTTTAAACTCTATGGTATATGGCTAGAAAAAGCTATATTTATACTTTTTTATAAGCATTACTGTAATGGATTTCGAAAATCATAAATATTATGATATAAGATACCAATATGTTCTATATTTCCTCTCTTTACATACTTTGCCACATCTGAGTGAAAGTGGCTGTAAGTCTGGAGATAATGACAAAAGGAAATATTTATTACCCGTTCTAAGATATGTGTGATACGTAAGTTTGCATACGATCCCGATAAGGGTTTCTTGCAGAATGAAATTATATTGCTAACATAATATTTCCATTAATTGAAGCGTAGAATCATTAAACGCAAAACCGATTGCTTTTCATATATTCAAGCATATTTTCCATTTTCATCTAAATAATAATACTCATTTTATACTCTAATGGATAGTTTCCTTCGTCGACCGCACCTTTTATCACGTTCGACTTAACAAATTTGACGTACGTTTGAAAACGGGACCAGTGGACTTCGAGTGTTTACACGCTCTACGTCTGGATGTTTTTATGTATGTATTCATGTATGTTTTGTATGTACTTAGCATGTACTCGAATTTGCTATAGAGACTTAGCAAGATATCGACGGGTAGTGTCCGGCATTCGGCGATATTGGTATAAAAGGGAAGTAATTATCTGAGCAAAAATTTTTTTACCGGTTATCTTAACAATCTTGAGATGTGACAGATAATTATGCTTTTCGTTTCAGAAGCGGGATATTGTGTAATTTTGGTTTCGTTATCTCCTTTTTTTGTTAACATTCTGGCAAACATGCAGAGTTTCAGTTCATCTAGATATTCAGTCAAAATGATATTTCTTGTGAGCTTCTTTTTACATATTGATTATAATAAGTTACAATATCCATGCAGATCTCAATATTTATTATACTCTAAATAGTATTTAATTGACGGTTTATTTATTTACTTACAGACGAGGGACTTATTAAAGAATCTTTAAAAATGAAATTAAAGAATCTCTTATAATAAACCATTATACGATAAGTGGAAAATATAATAATGTAATTATTGATGTAGGTAAATTTTTATAATGAGTCATGATGCAGAAAAGGGATTTACATCCGTAAATTATGTCAGATAATGCGATTCCAAACAACTTTTGCAAACTGGGGGTGCAATTTCTGTATTTATTTTGTAGAGAGAAGCATTTCCTGCTGCTTCGCTCAGTTATATTTTTTTTGCAGCCGAGTTTTTCTCCAAGTTCTCCAATAAAGGGAACCATCAGAATAAAAATAATTTTCATCTTCATCAATATTATAAAGTGGAAAATTTACATTCATCAATTTGTAACCTGCACGTACAGTTGTACTGCTTGAGTTCTAAAGACCGATTTTCAATTCACTTAGGGAATATGGGTAAAAAGATACTTTATATTTTGATGTGTACATTAAACTTTGAATTTAATCAGTTTGGTCGTTTTCAAGTGTTGTTTAAATATAGAAAAATATATATATATATATATATATATATATATATATATATATATATATATTTGCATATTAACAAAAAACAAAGAGATAAATAATGTTTTTAGGGAATATTTTATAAAAGACAATATGGCACTCATTATGTGGCAGTGATATTCGGCGACTTTTACAGGCTTTTCAATATTGTTGTTCTCTCTTCTAGCTAGATGGCTAATATAAACGAGTTTATTTTGGCCGTCCATGGAATGCGGATCACCTAACGCCAATACCTTGATTCGAATCTCCAATTTTATTTCATTGGGTTTTCTTTAATTCCCCCACTTTACTTCATACACGAAGAGAGATAATACAGTAGTTTTTTACGAGTTTCACTTCGATCCTTCTAGAGAAATTCATTTTTTGCCTGATTTTAGTGGTTTGAGGTCATGACATATTTTTATTTCTGTATTTCTACTTCGAATTATTTGGATCGAATGACAATTTAAAAATTACCGAGGATATTTATATAGAAACTTGATTTTTTGGATGAAGGTATTTAGTTTCAAAATTACCTAAAATATTTATTTATAAGTCTTAAAAAAATGAAATTGCTTTATAATTATATTTTTCAGTGTTCCTTGCAGAAACTGCCGTAACGGAACTCTAATAAAATAAACTTTCGGTTTATTTGTCAAACGTATTTTTCTTTAAAACCAGCTGACATAGAGAGGTTAAACTTAGTTTAATTTTGGGAAATAACGCCCCATATACAGATTTTAAATACAAGAAGTTGAATTTTAATTTTGTGGAGGGTGAATAAAAGAGATCATTTTTTTTCATGAAATGCATGTTTAAAAAATGTATTGTTTTTTGTTTGTTTCATTTTACTTCATGAAAATGCCCTTCCCTCTTTCATGATTAAAACAGTTCTGGCTAAAAGTCTGAATAAAATCGAAGATGTTAAACTACGTGGTCAAAATATTATCAACATCAGATGTATACGAGCTGTTCAAAATTACAATCTAATTAAAGAATTAAGATTTTCTTATGTTTAATAAAAAAAATGGCAGCACCCAAAAGTATTAGTATTTCTAGGATCCCATAGACAAACTAGAAATCCGTATAGTTTCATTATATCCATCTGTCAGTCTGTCTCTCTGTCCGACACATCTGTTTTACTCGTAGAATATTAGTGCTATAAAGCTGAAATTTAGCTTATTTATACATATTTATAACGCCTCCAAAATATTTATTCATTATACCTAAATCTTGAAAAAAAATTATTTGTCAAGTAATCACAACGTTAGTTTAATATGGTTTATATAAACGCTGTGACTATTCAAGAAAGATGCGTATGCATCAAAAGTGTCTGGCGCGGTATTTACTCTTATTTCAATGTTTATATATATATATATATATATATATATATATATATATATATAGACATATGTAGTAGTTGAATACATACTTAGTAAATTTCGGAGTTAAATAAATAAAACCAATTTCAATTCGTCTGTCTGAAAGATACGATCGATTGTTGATAAATGAGTTAACAAGAGTAAATCAGTAAAAATATCCTAATCCTTTTGTTTCATCTTCTATCAGATTAAATTTGTAAGAGAGGTATACTCCATAGACCTACTTACTCAAATAGACTCCATTAATAGGCACCCGTATTTGCCCAGCTTATATTCTACAGAAAAAGAGTAGATGAAAAAAATAGATGAAAAAGATAAATTGTACACAAAAAATAAGATGGCAATATTTTTAAATAATTTTATAAATTACTCATTTTTAATGCCCACGCATTGTTATTTAGTTAAGAAGTAACTTAGTTTTAATTTAAAATATATTTTGAATAAACTATTTTTAGAAAAAAATCTGTAGAAAAATAAGCAAAAACATACTTGTCCTTATAACAAGTATGTCATATATAATTAGGACGTCATTGCTGGAAGTCGAACATTATTTTAGTCTCTGAAATAACTGTAAAGTATTTATAGTTTTAAGCCAGACTAAGCGAATACAGTTAGTCAAATATGTATTATTAATTTTTAAGGTAAGCATAACATACTGAATATTTTGGAGCTGTTCTTAGATATTTATAATTTAATAATTAGATTGAGAAATAAAAGTAGGTTTCATGTTGGTTACTAGATAGTTATTTTTAAGCTAACCAATTATCCCGTTACATATGTAGGAAATGAAAGAATAATTGTTTCATATTTATGTTAGTATCGCTTAATCAAACGCTTCAGTTTATTGTGTTAAAATATGCGTAATGTAAATATTAAACGTTATCAGTTTCCACGTTGCTTTTATTTTTCTCAAACCTACATTCCAATATGTTAAGTATCAATTTGAAGAAATAAGTCAAATAAACTCGATAATAAATTACGTTGTCGTGAAAACGGAAACTGTATATATTTTCTTTTCAAGCTCTGAATATACCTGCCCACGGTTTTACAAGTTCTGAATGCGCGTACTGAAAGAGCAGAAAAGCAAATAATTTCTCGATTTAGATGCGACTGACTCATACTAATGTTAATAGTTCTCCGCGTGTGTTGTGTTTGTTGCAGACATGATACTGGCAGCACGTCGACGCTAATCTGACGGGCGGCTGGCTGCGAAGTGAAAATTAAATACGTGTCCAGATAAATTCTTTTCGAAGATTAAACTCAAAGGGTTTGATTGAATTGAGGTGGTTGATTGAATAGTGGTGAAAACGGCTATCTTATATAATTTAAGATCCAAATGGAACTTAAGTAAATAAGCGACATGACGAATGTTTACCATAGGATTCGATTGTTGGTTCTATTTTGAAGAATAGAGGCGTGTGTTGAAGAAGGCTTATTAATTGTACGAGTATTTACAAATAAAAGCGCGTCGGTTTACGAATCGTTTATGGTGGAATTTGAAAATTGTAAATGGCAATTAACTGTAAAAAGTTTCGCAAATTTAACATGGTAAAAAATATTTAAGGAACCTTTAAAATACTCGTAAAATAATATCTTGGTAAACATAAAATCTTTCGTTCTCTTGAGTTATGTAGAAAGACAGCGGATACTTTTAAAAAACGGATGGGATGTTCTTTAAATAACTATCTATCTTACTGATTATCCCATCATAAATTAAATTGTTTCCATTGATTCATATTTTTTCTAATTAATTTTTCACAATTGTTCACATCACGTGTCATATAAAAATATGAATTTTAGTCCTCAGTAAATTTGATAAACATGAAAAATAATAAAAATAGTAAATATGAAAAATAGTAAAGAATTTTTACTATGTTTATATTCGCGAATAACTAACTTATGTTATAAATGACTTAGGCTCTTAAAAACAAGAGAACATTCAAATTGTTTTTAAAAATGGTACGCAAATCGATCAAGCAAACTATGCACTTCATATGGTTAACTCAACATAGAAGAGTTTGACTTTTCTCAAAAAGTATGAATGCAAATGTTTCGTTGCTTCGTATCTAATATCTCACTAACTATTTCACTAATTATTACATTTTCGGGTATCGACAAGAATGATCGCGCTTTTTAATATACGTATGTACGTACGCTTCCCTTTTTACGCAATAATAATAACTACAAGTGCTGACCTAGTTACAGCTTTCCATTAAGCCAAGTATGCCGCAAATAACTGTGTTTATTAATATTATCACATAGGGCTTTGGTTGAATATTTTGCACCAGTTTCTCTCACGCTTATCTCTCTATATGAACAAATTAATGGAAGGGTTATTGCGCTTCTTGTTTCACTGTTTTGTGCTTTAAACATAATTACAGCTACTGGGAGAGTGAAACAGGTTTACACATCTTTCTAGTTAGCAAAATACATAGCAAATAAATATATATGATATCAAAATGCACAGGTCTTCTCTTGTATATACATTTCTAATGATTGTTTAATTAAATGTGAATTAAAAACCCAAAAACTAATTCACATATAATTAAACAATATTATATGTGAATTAGTTTTTGGGTTTTATAAACAATATTATGTAAAAATTTTTTTAAAGAATACTTCAAAGTAGACCAAGAACATTGTGTCCAGTGGAAGTTGCTGGTATTTTTGGCATCGAAAAAAGTCTCATTAAATTTACATGTGTATTTCATGAACTGATACATCATCCACGACACAAAAAATCGTACAGTTTCTTGAAAAATAACTGGGCATTTGTTATGTGTATAATATTTAATTACTGGATATCCAGTTTATTATAATTTACAAACTTAGTGTGCCGTACGTCTGTTAGAAAAAAATCGGAAATTGTGAAACAATTTTTAGACAATTCGACGAGAGTTAAAGAAACTTTTTCTGATATCTAACAAGTGAGGAAGAAAAAGAATATTGTTAAAATATTCAATTGACTATAAGGCAGAGTCTGTATATTAATAACCTACTCTGTATGTTTGACCTTGCAGGTACCAAATAAGGTCGAGACAAATTATATTTTGGGGAACAGAGTATTGACGACGAAGTCCCAGTAAAGGAGTAATTTACGATAAATAAAAATAGTTCTACGCAGGTGAAGCTAGCCATCAAGCATTTGGAATATGTAAATAAAGTTAATTTTCAGCCGCAATCTGAACAAATGAAAATAAATATTTATAGAATTTGACAATTCGGATGAATGATCCGGTGTCACACCAAATTCAACATTTTAATACTTTCTATAAGTGTCCACTAGTTATTTAGTTTCATTAGTATTCACTTAAAGAAGTAGAGATTCTGTCATTAAACTCTTAAGTGAATACTTAGATATATAAACAAAATCCGAAACGAGATCCGAATTAGAATCGAACGGCACGAAATTGATTGTAACTGTGATTTTTATAAGGATATGAATTTTTATATAGATTTTGTACCCACTACAAATAGTAATTGTTGCATCGGTATCAATTGTGAATGGAGTTCTAAATTATGGTAAATAAATTTTAATTTGAATTTAAAAGTTTTTTCTTGAAATCGGTTACCTCCCTTTTTTTAATTCAAATAAATTTATAATTTTTTTTCTGCATATTACGTACACACATTAATTCCGTAGCTTTTTATTTTATTAAAATATAATTCAATTCCCAATTTTTAATGCTTTATTAGACATATATTTACATATACACATATCACTCCAAAAGTAAAAAGGTAGGTATATACAAAATTTAATACGAAATCGAAACGAGATCCAGACGGAACGAAGTTCAACGTTACATTGAAATAAGAGTATATTTCACCTTTATTTTTGTTCGGAAATGAGATGTACTGCATAAGTTCTAAGTAAAAAGTTGCATTTTCATTATTTTTATATCTTATGGTGAATATCTTATGTCGATTCCATTTTTGTCGTAATGCGATGGCTATGACGCCTTATAGTACACAGCATTTTACTAACTTACGACGAATTCATTATCAATAATATCTCATTTGTTAAAATTGGACTGGCCTTGACGGCATATAAACCTAAATATATTCATATATATCTACCTTTGTACATGTGTGTGCTGATATATATATATATATATATATATATACATATACATATATATATATATATATATATATATATATATATATGTACATATATATGCTGCAGATATATAAATCACACCCCTTTTTTGGCTTTACCATAATTAGTGCTCCAAACCTGTGTATACCTATGCATACAAGATTTCCGCCTGCTAAAGTCCTAGCTACTTCATTCATTTGTGCATATCTGTTCATGCGTACTTGCCTATTTACTAATAGTCTAGTTACTATATGTCTTTGTACACAGCTTACATATTTACTTACCTATCTTATTACCTACTAATATTTAGTCACCTCTTCCTTATTTGCTTGTCTACCTACTACCTACTTCATTATTTTCTACTTTACGTCTGTACAAGTGAAACAAGTCAAACAAGTCAAACTCTATGAGTTTAAAGTCCTATTTATGCCGCTCTTAGTCGTGTAAAAACTTTAGATAATTTGTTACAAGATTATCATAAGACACAAACTTAATCACAGCTTCCGTGCTACATATTTATTTTCGATGCTACATTGAAGCCGTTCAAATAAAAGAGGAATTATAGAAATTGGTTTATTGATGCCAGAGCTAAAAATATTTGATAAAGTTTGATAAATCACTGCAGCAACAAGTTGAGGGAATATAATCAGTAGTTTTATGACTGAATCTGTGCTTGAGACTCAAAATACAAATTTAGAAACAACGTACCCTCAAATCTCTCTATTTAAGCTAGCAATGTTTCTAATGGCTTAAAAATTAATATTACGGGTCTCAAATAGAGTCCCTATATCCATAATATTAATTCACAAATAGAAAATCCGCAAGTTTCGCGATTTAGACAGACAGTATCCCTGCAAAATCAGGACTGAGGAGTTGGAAATCGAAGTTCAATGATAGGATCTCTGGTTGACACCAACAACGCTATTCAATACTAATTCAAAAACAACAGATTTTCAAGTCTGACAATTTAGACAGGCAGTATACCTGCAGCATTAGAACTAAGGACGAAACGACCGGAGTGTAATGACAAAGTTTCTACTTAAGACTTGCAATACTAATTTCAAAACAGAAGACCCTGAAATCAACTTTAGCCGGTTTAGGCCCCTTGTACCGTTAGAACAGAGCAGTTAAGCCTTGAAGTTTAATGACTTGACTTGACACCTATAATACTAATTTAAAAACATCAAATCTTCAAGTCTCTCGATATAAATAGGCAGTATACCTCCATCATCAAGATGTACGGATGAAAGGTAGAAATCACATTGTTGTACTGTGATAGGGGTAGAAAAATAGTAGTTAAAAAATCGACCACAGCATTCGAATTGACAACAACATAGGGAACGTGGAGGTAAACGAAATCGTTTAAAAACACACAACACTTACAATAGTTATCTGTTTATTTACTTTGTTACTTTTATCAAAACAAGTCAAAATAGTTCAAACTTTAGAATAAAACAAGTTTACTCCCAATCATTAAAAAGTTCCAGTCACGATCTTCCAGCTCCATCATTTTACCGGCTCCATATTTACTGGTACTGCCAAAGAGCAGTTATGCCATTAGATGTTATTCGATATGCCGTTAGATGTTATTCGATTATCGTTAGGTTCATTTTTGAGAAATTTTACGGTACATCTTTAGTTGCCATAGTCAAATTCTAACTTAATTTAGTCATAAACCTTAGGACCATACTGAAAGTGTACCTTTCCAACCTGCTTCTTTTTTGAAGTCAGTAAATAATATGTATTTCGTCGAGGACACTCGTATTATGACGTTCTGTTGTTAACAGACGTAATAAAAACTGCATCAGAGCCATATTGTACAAATTAATGGAGCGTAAATAATATCAAATGAAACCCTTGACCCTTGATGCTCGCATGGGGAACCGACCAGTTATTTACGACTTGCTGTATATATGCGTAGTTCACTTTACTATGTGTGATCAAAGTGAATAGGTTGCGATAAAAGAAATAGGAAAAATTTACTAAAGAATTGTGTTGTTTAGACTATTTAAGAACATTTCATTTTCATACAAAATAAGGTTCTATTATTAGATATTTCGTTATAATTGTTTAAATTTATAAATGTTTATGATTCGAAAATTATTCAATTCGAAAAGGAATTACGATGGAGTTTTGATTTGCTCCAAGGTCAATTTCTTCTCCAAGGTAAATTTTAAATCACAAAAGAAACACGGCTGTTTAATATACTGAATTAACCCAGTTTATTTGTAGACGACATAGAATTAAATTATTAAAAATTATTCAATTCGAAAATTAATTACGATGGAATTTTGATTTGCTGCAAGGTCAATTTTATCTCCAAGGTCAATTTTAAATCACGAAAGAAACACAACTTATTAATGTACTGAATTGACCTAGTGTATTTATAGACGACAGAGAATTAAATTATTAAAAATTATTCACTTCGAAAATGAATTACGATGGAATTTTGATTTGCTCCAAGGTCAATTTTAAATCACGAAAGAAACATGATTGATTAATGTACTGAATTAACCCAGTTTATTTATAGACGACAAGTAATTAAATAGAATAGAATATTGGATTTTAATGGCAAGAGTTAATAAGACATAAGAGGAATGACATTGTCAAACATTTCTGAAAAATCTTGGAAAGTAGCTAGAAAAAGTAAATTAGCTAACAAATGAAAAATTAAGAAATTTGTTATGAATTATTGGTGGGCATCTAGCAAAAAATATATTAGCATAATTTGACTCACAAGAAGAGGGTTGATAACTAAAAGATGATAATAACATAACCTTTATTAAGGGAAATCAATGCTAATTAAATTCCATTAACTCGGCCTCTCTCGGCCTACAGTAAATAGTTTATTTTTCTTTACCATTGATGTTAAAAATACATAAATAAATGAATTTTGATTAACCGATAAAGTGAAATATGAAAAAAAAAATTATTATCAAATAAAGTTAATAAAAATATTTTAACGATCTGTACCTTAAAGAAGCAAAGCGCTACTTTAAAGTATCGCGAGAATTTTAAAATGATTATTTGCCTTTCTGTGTTTTAAAATCTTTTAAAAGTTAATATCGCGAATGTTTATTCGATTTCAGTGAATACTGGTAAGAGATTATTTTTATGATAACTCAAATGATCGAGTGGGAGTAAAAAGTTATGGATTCTTCTCACTTACAATTTAAATTTAAAATATTTCATAGAAAAAGTTTTCAATTAAACGTTCCGGATTATAAGTTGCTCTAAGGTAATATATTTTGATGACAAAAGAACTGAAATAATATTAAGAAATCTTCTATATTGATTCGAATTTCTTGTTTTTTTTGTATATAACTTTTTAAATAAAAATCGAGAGGCAGTGAAATTATATACATTTAATTATAGCTGGTGTAAAGTTTCTATATTTAACTAACGTTTCAGCGTCAATCTGATTTATATAACAACTTAATTTTTTTAAATATAATAACATTATAAAGTAAGTAGTCGAAGTTGCTTGGAAGTATATTAGATTCAGCATAAGAATAAAGATTGCGGCAATAGCATGTAAAAAAAGGTCGAATGTAGAATCACTTACTTGTTTTGACTTATTTAACTTTAGTTCATGATTAGTTACAATAATTAGTAAAAACGAGATTTATAATTTATATTAAAAGAGAGTTTATAATTTATACAAATTTGAATTTTGTTAGAATGTTATGCGCATTACGTGTTATGTGAGGAAAACTAGCGAGTGTTGACGTGATTAATGTGCCGACTGAGTGCATTCAGTATACACAAATAATTTACGCGCAAATAACAAAGCGTGTATTGGAATTCACAGTTCTACAAAATATCTATTTCGATAAAATATTTCTCTCGATTTTCCACAAAGATTGATCTGATGATAATTAACACTTACGTATAGCTAAATATTACTTACCACCATAAATCTCGCCTAATAATTTTGGGCGAAAATTATGTGTTAAGTTTATATAAGACGTACGAAAGTTTGAATAATATATTATTGTGACACTTCTTGCTAACCACCCACATCATCCGCTTAAGAAGCCGTTTCCAGTGGAACTCTTTTACGAACCGTGAGGTTTTTCCAAACAAGAAAATTATCTGTTACCAAAGTATCATATATATTAATACGCTAAGGTTAAGATGTTACACTCCCTTTTTAGAAAAAACCTCACAACTAATCCACACAAATTATATATCATTTTATAGATAATTGCTTGCTCTACCGGCATCCACAACTAAAAAATTTATTATTGCTATTGTTTTTGCAAATTAATTAATTATTAAAATTATATACACAAAACAGCAATGCTGCCATCTAACGGCTCAACGTCAATATGATTGACGGTCGGTAAAATTTTTGTTTAATTTCAAATCCACTCACGTATAAATAAAGTGGCGCTTTAGCTCAATGCTTTTGATACTTGCGCCTCTATATGTCAATTTTAGTAAAATATTTGTTTGATCTGTCATCTAAGCTTCATAATGGAATAAATAATGCGAAGACTTCGCACGGGTCACGCTAGTTTTATGTATTTATCTTAATTGACATCTGTATTGATAAATGCAGATTTAACACCACAAAATACTTATGAATTACAATTTTTTTACATAATCTAGATTATCAAAATAATGCAATCACATTGTTTTTAAGGAAATGTATATAGGAGTGTTCGTTGATTTTTGAAAAATGTAAGTACAAGGTACCAAGAATATTATACCAATGCGTTTGAAGTGATTATTCTTCAATGAAGTTCTGTTGTGAATGCTACATTTATTTTATTTATGTAATTTAATGTATCAAATTGATACATAAGGCGGACTTATTGCTACGAGCGCAATACCTTACAGCCAACCAGAACACCAGTTCAGTTCCGCTCGACGAGTGGCCGGGAATCGAACCGTCCCCACGTGCCACGTAATCAAAGGCCCTACGCCTTGTGATCAACCCAACACAATTGTGATGCCTTATTGGTTATTTAATTACACATATATTCATTGTACTCTGTATATGTATTGATTATGGTTAATATTATGTGTAAACTGTATTATTAGCCGCTATGTAATTAAATAGAAAGTTTAACTATGTTAATTAAAGGAATAAGTCGACTAACTGTACGTCGGGATCGCCATCCAGCTTTGCGTAACTCGTTTAAAATGAAATTACTTTAATTATCATGAGTCGTCACTAATATGGACTTCCTAACGCAATAAATAATTAATAATACCTAATACATATTATCAAATATCCCATCTAGAATCATCGTTATAGTTTCCCTACAAATTTTTATAGATTTCTACAAATCCTGTTTTCCCGTAATTTTAAATTGAGTAGTTTCAGAAATATGATAGGAGGAAGTAACTTTTTGCATATTTTTCAGTATATCTCTGAAGATATATCGTTTATGTAGGGAAAAATTATTTTTGGGACCCTTACAACTAATTTCAAACGTACCAGACACTATATGTGGAATTTAAATGAAAAAAATTCAAGTATTTAAGATGTTAAACAAATTCCATATAAATGTTTCTGAGTTTCATCTATTGGAATATATGCGTATTATTATGTTTGCTAAGAAAACAACGGTAAGGGCACGATGTTCTAAAAATAGTATAATTTTAACACTCAAAAAATAAAGTATTTTCAGTCGTAGTTAAAATTCAACATTAATTCCAACGAGTATCATAGGAAAGAACTGTGCCATCTATCGGAAAATCATACACACATGTATGATTTTCTCGATACATGGCAATAAGTTACTGTTGTAAGGAAACTTTATAAAAATATCTCTAAGTGACTCGTTTTTTTAATACAAAAGGATATTCGTATTAAATATACACCATATCCCCATCGGCTGTGGGGCAACTCAGACAGACTTGCTAGTTAATACGTAACTCAGAACATTTCTTTTATTATTTGCTTCACAATTTATAACTTTGACAGTATCTAACTAAATGATTACAAGTTTTCCATATGACGATATTCATTATCATATAGAACTATCAATATGGGCTGTAAATAAAATACTCCAAATGGTTTTCTAGTCGTCTGCATGTCTTAAAATTAGTGATGCAAGTTAATCGATATAATTTTAATGGCATATCCTAATCAATTGCTTATACGTAGAATTAATTTAGATTGTTCAAAACTATAGTTTGGAGGCGAAGACATATAACCGATGATTAAAGAAACGTTATCGTCCGCGAAGTTACAAGTCAAGGGTAGTGCGACGTTACGTTATCGCGCGCCCCTAAAATTTATACTAAAACATATTAGTGGAACTATGCTAACATGATAAATGTTGAGTGATACATAGTTTAATTTTGACAGCCTGTTACAAAGCTTAAGCACAAAGTCAATCGCAATTTTTCTTGGAAGCTAAATTCACTAAACTTCAGCATTCATTTAATATTTTTCCTTTCAACGTATTTTTCAAGTTTGTTCTTTCATTATTTTGGGAGCAAAATGTTTATGATGATTATAAAAAAACCAACCGTTTACGATGTAATCCCCTTCGACGTTTTTAATTGAATAAATTAAATTTTTTTTGGCAAAATCCCTTTGATACATTTATTATATAAAATTCTAGCACTCTGGAAAATTAAACTTTAAAAGCTTTCAATAAATTCTTTATACATGAAACATTTAATAGCGCGTTTGGATGGGTGTTAAAATGTTTTGGTGGCACGTTGCGACGTGCCATTCGGCCAGCTTCGCACCTTATCCTCTAACAGTTTCATAAAGTTAAAAAAAATAAAAATATTGTTAAGAAATATTTCTGTTATAAATTATTTCATGAAAATATAACAATAAAACTAAGGTAACATTTTATTATTAACAACTATCTGAATATTTGTCTTTACGTTTTCAATTTGTTCAAGTAAAAATATGTCCATATAAAACATTAAAAAAAATTAGATTTCCGGCATGCCAGGCGTTCCATGAAGGCTCTTAAACTCTTATTTTATCAAAATTAAATTTCACCAGTAATATGAGCAGACGATCGCCTATAAATAAGTGATCTATTACAGATAGAGAGAAAGAGGGAGAGAAAGAGTTATCGAAGCCAAAAGCAATAGAAACATGAATCCAAAAACGTTTATTTATTCCCTGGTAAAAAAATACTAATTTTCTTAAAATTAACGTCCAATTCGCGTCCCTTTATGACTGCACATAGAAATAATCCTCGAAGAAAAAACTGTTTTTTTTAAATATCATGAGTTTACTAGACATTTGTAGTTGAGTATTAAGCAATTGTACTTTTATTATCTTCATATACTAGTAAGTTATGTAGTTGTATGTAGTTGTTTAGAATATTTGTTTTTAATAAAATGGCTTATTATTTATCTTAACATTGCTACAAGTCAAAAATTATGTTGAAAAATTTGATTTAAAAA
The DNA here is from genome assembly GCA_039881145.1 of Druceiella hillmani. NCBI lineage: Eukaryota > Metazoa > Arthropoda > Insecta > Lepidoptera > Hepialidae > Druceiella > Druceiella hillmani. Next base: position 2,025,601 of record JAYKKI010000090.1, on the reverse strand, counting down.
GTACGCCTTATCACTTTACGTACATTGTTTCGACACAAAGAATATCATTAAGTATCTTAGTAAGATATCTCATTTTATGGGCGCTGGAGCCATACGGTATATATATATATATATATATATATATATATATATATATATATATATATATATATATATATATATATATGTATATATATTTATATATATATATATATTTATATATATATATATATATATATATATATATATGTATATGTATATTAATGCTTGTGGTTACATGTCCTTCAGGGTTGATACATATTGAAAAACGTATTACCTTTAAATGAAATTTATAAAATATCTAATGTTTGTCGTTTCCGAATGTTTAAACAATTCTTATGAAAGATAAATAAATATTTGTCAAATCTTATGTATATTTTTAAATTGTAAAATATATCATTTATAAATAATGTTTGCTCTCGGATATGACCCTTTTTACCTCATAAAATATAGTTCACATTTTAAACAATAATGAAATTGCATGATGACATTTTGTAACGTATATAAAAAAACTAAATAGCACTAGTGAAAGATACATTATGAGGTTTCCGCAGATTTTTAAAAATTTATAAACATTTAAGGACACATAGGATTTCTACCTAAATTGTTTGGAAATATTAATATATTAATCTTTCACAGGCGAATATTGATAATCTCCTCCTGGAACTCCACATGGAATTGGAAAACATTGATTGTTGGATTTATTCTAAAAACTAAATACAAAACGAGATATGGCACGATTCGCATTTGGGTACTAAAATGGTGTGTTTTTCGTTATCGGCCAGCATATTGAACTTCATTTGTCGTTGTTGTAGGTACTAATGCTCTTTTACTTTTATTGTATCCCACTAAATTGATTTTTTGCTTATGTAAATTTAAACTAAATTGGGAGATATGTATAATTAGTTGTATAACCTTTTTCTAACCATCAGATGCTCTTGCTATTGTATAAATATATTACAGAGAATAACATCCATTTAATTTATTACGTACACCGGAATATTTGCATTGTATAACCTCATAGAATAACATCAATTTAATTAATGACCGTCACTAAAATATTTGTATATTGCATAACTTTCGAAAATATAATAAAAACCACAACGCTCCCCTCCTATAACTCACTAATGCATACAGTGACAAAAACCACAACGCTCCCCTCCTATAACTCACTAATGCACACAGTGACAAAAACCCACGCAACCTCCCTTCCACTATTATTTTATATAATATTTAAATGCTGTTGAAAGTTTCTAAGAGTCCATCTTAACAAATTGTGCACCTGAAGACGTTGATATTAATTTTTTGACCTAATTGTATTAAGAGCTTTTTCCTTTGGAAAGCAACAAATCTTCCATTTACTAGTTAGCTTTTCAATTTAGAAGCCTTCGGGCTAACGCAATATTTTCAATATAGATTATCGCGAGTCTTAAATACATTAATCCACCTTACATCGGTGAGTATTTATTAACCTTCGCAAATGTATCCTCTTTAAATAGTTAATCACTTTATCTATATCTTTAAGATGACTTTAATCACACTTTCAATAAAGTGAATGGTTTATTAACTTATTTGTGGTAAAACCCTCGACTACTGTTAAATTGGTTAGAACCAACAAGTAACTGTGTAAGTATCAACTTATATACTGGCTCTCTAGTATAAATCGAAATAGTCTAGGCCACTTGGCTTTGAATTCAATGAAAACGAGTTTGAGTTTCGCGCCTGCTATGAGAAAATGGAAACTCGGATGCTTTAACCCATCTATAACCCAAAAAACTACTTATTCCATGTTAGCTTTTGTGAGTGCATTTTGTCAACCACGACTTTATCAGTGAATTTTGCAGTTTCATATTTATTTATTTATTAAAATGTTACTTCTTTAACTGCATTATTAAAAAAAAAAGAAAAACTAAACAGGTAATTTCTGAGTTTTTTTTCCTTACTTGTTATCGATACTCTTACTTTTAAATGCGGTTGAGTGGGGATGGAGCATCGAATATAGTAGGGAGAAAAAATTAAAAGGGGAAGGAGACGTCTCGGCTATATCTGTTACGTATTGATTAACGGAAAGTTCACTGAATATTGTTTGAAAACTTTGTTATCCATCATGGAAAAAGTTATTATTTTTATAGAGGAAATTTGAATGAATTCTTTATTAATATTTTTTCAGAAAATTAATTTAATTTTCTGAAAAAAGATCAATGATTTTGTAATAGTTAAGATTTTATCAAACGGTCTTTATAATAGGTTAACTTTTTAAGGCAGTGTAGTATTTTTACAGATAAATCGCTCCTAATATGGGAGGATATATCTTTGGTGCATATCTTTTTTTACTTGAAATCTTCGATTTAAACCTTTACGTAAATAAATACTATCACTTATCTTCTATGAAATAATAATTACATAATGTTTTCGTGACACTAATCAGAGCGGCTTTAATATAATCGGTAAATATTGTTGAAAACAGGTAATTTTTTTTGTATGAACTGCTAAAGCCTATCGGCTTTTCATTCTTCCTCTCTCTCTCTCTCTCTATATATATATGTATATATATATATACATACACATTATTTTTAGCGGTTTAGTGAATGTTTGGGAAAATAAACCTACTTGCAAAAATATATGTTCAGCAGAAATGAACTTTTTCAGATAATGCAATTCTAACTAATTATAGACAACGCGTAAAGTAAAAAATCTACTTACATAAAATCATTCTTTCTCTTGAAAAAATGTTACAAAAATTGTTATTAAAAAACAAATGTTTCAAGTTACACTTTAAGACGATTTCATTTGATATAGTTAATACCCACATACGAAACATTAAAATTATCTATTTATTTGTCCGAACTACCTGGCAAACATATGAATGAAGAAGTTTGTCAGAAAGTGACACCGAAGATTTCGGAAATCAAAAATATAAAGTGCGACCGTATTCGTTCGACTTATCGCAAAGTACTACTTTGTTATAAATTGGCAAGAAAAAATGCGTATTTCTTTCATATTTAGAGGGCAACAATGTTATTAATGCAAGCGAAATAATATATAGACTGATAATATTTATACTGTAATATGTCTGATTTTTACACAAATAATACTATAAAAGAGATAATACCTACTGACATAAAAATATTAAATATACAACGTTTTTAAAACGGGCATAAACTTTTTTAAAAAGAACGAGAGGTGACGTGGGACACCTGTTTGGAACGTAGTTCCTTTTGCTAGATGTTTTAAATTAAATAAAAAAATATTTTAGCATAGAAAAACAATGTTAATTTTAAGAAGTGAAAAAATATTAATGGCACTGAAGCGACCCGAGCAACACCTTTTAATTAAACAAAACTTGCAAAATACGTGAACAGTATTGCATGATTTAATTTCGTTATCAGTTAATATATGTATAAATTTTTGTCGACGCCAATAAGAGATGATACCAAAATTTATGTTTCAAATAAATCATTCACTTATTGACACTTTAACACTGGTACTTACCTGATTTCATTATGGCCATCCTCAACTTCTACTGAAACACTTACTAATTCGATCTTTATTGATAAAATAGATTATGTGTACTTATCTACGTGCGTTAGAAGCTATACTTCTTGAACATAACACAAATTAATTTTATTTAGCACGCAAACAATTAATGGAACACAAGTTCAATTTAGCGAAAATGTAATTTTCCTAATTTCTTTTGCTTTAATTGAAAGAGTGTAAGTAAATGAGTATTTCGACTTAACTGCCATTTTTTGTGATTTCAAACACATTATTTTGAAGTACAAAGAGGAATTGATATAAAAAAAAAACCCAAATATAAAAATATGAAGTGCGCAAAGACGATCGCTTATAAAATTTGTGTGTGACGACCAACTGACGGGTGTTTCTTTCTAGAAAAAGCAAATTGTTCAAATAAATTTTTTAAAATTAATAATCTTGTCCGGCACTTTACTTCGAGTAATTTTTTTTAAACATGTCGTTTTTTATGTATATTCTTTCATTTAAAAAAAAATAACTGGGAAAATTATGTTTTCGCTAAACTGAACTTATACCTAAATTTTATTTGGCAGATGATAGGTACACCATCTTATTTTCTGCTGGCTTTCCGTTGTAAGTCAATCAACTGCCAGACCATTTTCCAATTTATGTATAATTAGTTGTATAACCTTGTTCTAACCATCAGATGCTCTTGCTATTGTATAAATATATTACCGAGAATAACATCTATTTAATTTATTACGCACACCGGAACATTGCATTTCAATATTATTTTTTCCCATATCGGTAACAAAAAAAAATTGATCTATTTATCTAGGATAATTAAAATTAATTAAATTTAATATTGATTTTAACATTAAATTTTATCATAAGTCCTAAACATTTTTAAATTTTTTTATTTTCGTAAAATCAATTAAATTAAATTTTAATTTAATTATTTTAGAAATTAAAATTAAATTACTTTGATAATATAATTAAATTATTAAAATGTAACTAACACTATGGGTAAGGGTTGTCAAATTTATTCGTGAAAATATGTATTCGTTTCGCAGGTGCAGTATCGTTTGTGTTAGTCTGAAAACTCATCACTTATTAAGAATTACGATACCTGATGAAATAATAGATGTCCTGACTGTAACAAATCGAGAATTGGTCTCGAGGTTAATTAATTCGTACGCATGTAGATGTGTTTTGCATGTATGGATATGGAAAGCCGTTTAATTTGACACATCATCTTTTCTTCTGAAAGTTCACGGAAATAACTTAATCGTAATATTTATTATATTAAACAAATTAATTGAAAATTTATTATTTATTACTTTAAGGGCTTGTTTTGTTTTTTGAAACCACGCATTAAAAATTGAGACCAAAATTTTCATAAAAAGTTTCATAATAATAAATTTTTATTTTCCTTAAGAACAGTAATAATACATCGATACGTTCAATTAATATTATAGGATAAACACGTAATTTTTGCTAAATATCGTTTTATCTAATCATAAAAAATCTAATAAAACTTAATATTAGTATTTTGATTAGTAATAAAATATATCTAATCATATTAACTTGTAAAAATAATATACTTGGTATTTGTTAATATTTAAAAATATCACACAATATGATTAATTGCATTCTTCGAGTAATGAAACGACGTGATGTAGTATTATTTCTACTTTCTTTAAGTTCTTTACAATGACCTAGGTTTCGTTGTATTACAGCATCTTCAGGTGGGCTATTGTAAAGAACTTAAAGAAAGTAGAAATAATACTACATCACGTAGTTTCATTTAATTGTGAATAATGAATTTCTACAAAATTACCGCCACATATACTCAATATTTGATATGCGCATTATTTAGTGTTAGCCGTTGAAATATATGCGTGTTAACATGCCTTATTACTACGCATAAAGACGTTCTGTTTCTGACATTGTTTCTGAGAAAACAGACTGTTCATAAATATTTTAATTACATGTTCATAATATCATGAGTATTTTAAATACATACTTACCTTTAAGTACAATAGATTTTTTAAATCTTGAATCTTTTAGCTTTCAAAATGTCGTTGCAGTGATGTGTTGGGTTAATCACAAGGCATACGCACTGTGGGAACCCGAGTTTGATTTCAGGAATCTCGTCGAGTGGGGCTGGATTAGTGTTCTGGTTGACTGTAAGAGATTATTATCCAAACAATAAGTCCACCACATGTATAAATTGTGTACATTAAAGTGTGCAAATTAGGAAACAAAATAATTCTAATGCCTTGAAACCATTTTTTCGTTACTTTGAAATATTTTTCATCCTGACGTTTTCTTCAAATTAGGAAACAAATAATAGTCGCTACGGGGCTAACTCCAAACAACAAAGTGAATGATTTTCATAGCCACACTTCTATAGATCAGTTATAGTAACATAACTTTTGTGCACCGCTGCGTTATTTTAGTTAATGGCCCGCTTATTTTTCATTTGTCTTGCCTTCTTTAACACGGTTTTATTAGGTTGATCTGTAACTTATTAACTATGCAATGGAATTTACGAAACTATGTTTCGTGCACTTATAATCAACATGTAACTTAACAATTGTGTTAGTTCTGATGACAACTCAATAAAATCGTATCATCGAACGGATTCAATGAAACAGAACTTGAAGTTAGACACTCAACTCAATAACGGAACAACGTATCTTACCTTTATTTGATTCTAATTATTGTATCAATACGAAACATGGCAGTCGTATTAGTTCTGATGACGAAACAATAAAATGGTAACATCGGGCTGATTCAGTGAAATAGAACCGGAAGTTAAACACTGAACTTATAACGTAACGATGCATCCTAACCGTGTTTGGGATTTTAATTGTTGTATCGTCATGAAACTTGGCAGTTGTGTGTAGTTGTGAAGACAACACAATAAAATGATTTCATAGGACTGATTCAATGAAAGAAAACTGGACGTTAGACACTGAACTCGATAACGCAAGAATGTATCCTAATCGTGTTGGGGCTTCTAATTGTTATATCGTCATAAAACTTGGCAGTTGTGTGTAGTTCTGAAGGCAATATAATAAAATGGCACCATCGGACTGATTTAATGAAATAGAACTGCAAGTTAGACACTGAACTCGATAACGGAACTTGGTATCTTAAACGTGTTGGGGTTTCTAATTGTTATACCGTCATGAAATTTGGCGATTGTGGTTGTTCTGAAGATAATATAATAAAACTACATCATCGTACTGATTCAATGAAATAGAACTGGAAGTTAGACACTGAACGCGATAACTTAACAATATATCCTAACCGTTTTAAGGTTTCTAATTATTGCATCATCATGAAACCTGGAAGTTATGTGTAGTTCTGAAAATAATAGAATAAAATGGAACCATCAAACTGATTCAATCTAAAACCGGAAGTTAGACACCGAACTAGTTAATGGAACAATGTATCTTAACCCTGTTTGAGGTTCTAATTATTTTACATTATCATGAAAATTGGTATTGTGTGGTTCTGATGACAACACAAGAAATTACACTATCCGGTAGATTTGATAACGAAATAAGAAATTAGGCATTAGAACTCTTCTATCTTCTATCGTCTAATTCTTATTTGTCGAACTCTATATCGATTGAATTTCAGAGCTAAGAATCTAAACTGGTTTATGCTTTTAGTTTGTTTGAAATTGTAGAGAATTATCGATTTGTTGCGTAATAATAATTTATACATCGACAAAATAATAGACGTGAATAATATATTTCATTTTATTACGTACACCGGCACATTTGCATTGCATCTCGTGGAATAACATCATTTTAATATATTACCCTCAATATACCTGTATAACTTTCGAAAATATATTAAAAACTACATCGCTCCCCTACAATAAACTCACTAACATAAGCAGTGGGAAAACCCGCACAAACTCGGTTTCCGCTATGGTGTTGTGTAATATATAAATGCTGTTGGAAACTCCTAAGAGTTATCGATGTCATTATAAGAACTTAAAGAAGAATAAAGAACCTAAAGAAAGTGGATATAATACTATATTCACGTACTTTTATTTAAGTGTGTATAATTAATTTCTGCAAAATTAACGCTAAATATATTCAAAATAATATTTGTTAGTATCCTCATATATCCAAATATTTGTGTTTATAAACCAAAATTATATTCAAATTTTTGCAGTAAATTACACAACATAATTCTAAATTTATAAAAGAGTTCACCCGAAAATCATCCCTTTTTTGTATTCACTCGTTACTTTTAACCGAACGACTCATTTAAATTCAAAGACTTTTCTTGTTGAGCCTCACAATGTTTGATCGTCTGTGGGGAAGCGGATGTTTGCGGGTACTTAATTCTTTACGCAATCATGGTTTCCTAATTGCAACCACTGTTTGTATTGTGAGAGCTGTCAGTAAGGCAACAGAAGATTCATATTTCATTGAACTTCGAAAATTACACTGATGAAATAAATATTGAAATTATCCTTTCCCATTATTTAAAAAAGTTTGTTCAATTTTTGCGTGTGCTGGTTACAATGAGGAAAAGAATATATTATACTGTATATTTTCTAATAGCCTTTATTGTCTGGTTTTCTTTTTATAAAAACTCAATTAAATTTCATTCTTTTTGTTTTATGATCAGGAATTTACATAAGCCACGTAGAATTAAATATTTAACGAGACACAAGGGTGTTGCCGATTTATCCATAGTGTATAGTCGGTGCCATTAAATTTGATGTTTCTATTTTTAATTTATTTCATCCTGATCATTTTACAATTAAGTACTATTATTTCACGAAGTTTATGTTTTGATAATGAAAAATGAAAACTATATTTTACATACTTGTAATCGATATAGGCTTTGCCGAGAAAAAGCGACCATACCTTACTTTTGATTAAATTGTTTTTTTAAATAAGAAGTATCTTTTCGTCCCGAATTTTTACCAGTACAATTAAATTAGTCTATGGAGGTCTTTTGACAGTATTTTTATTTCATAAATATAGTCTATCATTTCATTTTAATTAATAGATATCAGTCAGATCATTCATCTACTTTATAAATAATTACACCATCAAATAATTCTGCTTTTAATGTAGTTCTCTGTATATAAAATTTCTTATTTCATTGAAACTTGAAAGTATAGCATATAGCTAGCCATCTACGCACACCATTCAGTATAGCATACGCTAGCCATCCACCACGCCATTTCTGGGTAAATCTATAATAATAAATGGAAAGTTTTGGCTTTGAGATTAAGTCAATATAAAAATTGGTACCGCGCAACAAACCAAAGAAATTTCAATAAACTCATATAATTTAAGGTTTATTATAACCATTGCAATTGACAAAAAAACTATACCTGCACTGCACGCCACAAATATCAAGTAATCAAATAATATGTAAAAACAATTTACTTTTAATGCAGTCAAATGAAACGAAATAAAGGTTAAACTTGTAAATGAAAAGTAAAAAGGAGAGAATTTGCCTATGCCTTTATTTTGATATCCTGAAGATGGGCTGTATAATCACATAAGGTATGGTGTTGTCAAGTCAAGATACAAAAGGCTAAAAGTCACAAAAATATTTTCTTTGAAAATACCTGACTCCCTGTGCTCCCATGTTATTAGAATATAGGCGGTAAAAGAACATAGCTTGGCGAGTGTAACATTTTCTACAAATTTGGTTCATGAATTTTTTTGTATGATTAAGTTTTCGAGGTATAGCCCGGAGAGTCACTCTGCGTCCGTTTATATGATAACTCCATGAATATGGATAACTCCATAAACTGCTAAACCACATGCATAGTGCACTATATAAAGTTAATTATATGACAAAACTATTATTCATATTTTAATAAATTTAAAACAAAAATTTATATGTAAAAATATTTATGAATAATAAAAATCATAGATAAAAGCTATAGGTTGGATCCATGGAGAATGTATTGTGTAGTAAAATCCCAACAATGACTAACATACATTTAAGTTATTTAATTTCAGTAATTTAAAATTCACATAATTTTATTTGATTTGTCATTTATAAATATTTTTTTTAAATAAAAATTTTTTTATTTATCAATGATGACAATATATTTATCGCACAATTAACTTTGTTAAATTTACACAATTAGTTTGTAAAGTAAACTGCGCAGTTTACATACAGTTACCCTATGAACGGTTTCACGCCTCTAAAACACGAGAGGCAAATTATGTGGCTCAGCAATAAAATATAGATATGTACTAAATTGGACTTTCCAGAAAACATAGAACGATATTCGTGACTTTGATCTTTAATATTTTAACAAGCAGTTACGATGTATTATAAAACTTTTCGCCCCATCTTCCGTGAAATTTCCGTGGCAAGAATTTCCATTTCTCATCATAATACTCATTATAATTTTATTTACTTTTAAAAATTGTTTATATCATATTTTATTGATATTGTCTGAATTAATTTTTGTTTGGGGATTTATCATTTTTGTTTAGTCTAAACTTTACTGAATTGTAAACGATATCTATAAGAATAAATGTTTATAAAAAACAAACATGCCGACTTTTTTCTTTACAAAATATAGTTTAGAATCAAATTAATATAACAATTATTTCAGATTCGGTTAAACTTCAATCCGGTTATCAAATTTAATGGTAACTGTTCTTTGTATCTTAATAAATCTTTACTTGTTTCGGCTTAAGTTTAATTGTATAATGGTTATATTAAAATTTGTGCTACTTTTATAAAATTTTATGGTAATGCTAAATTCATATCGAATTTTTGTAGCGAGGTTTTCACGTTAGATATTTTTATTATGTATAGAGTTGGCTATTAAGTTGTTGGCTATGAGTTTGAGTTTTTTGTAGGAAGGTATTCGAAAATATTATCATATCTCTAAGTGCATTATATTAAAAAAAATCAATTTAAATCAACTTTAAATGAAGACTTCATTAGAAGTGGCTTCTGAATGGAATTCGCAGATAACAAAGAATACACAAAGAGAATTTACTTTTTCTTACAAGATGATAATTTACAAAATCATAAATTGTTCAAATTTTATATCTATGTTGCATAGTTCTTAGCTTATGAGGACTAAAATTTGAATCATTTCAATTTTATGTCTCACGTTTCGAGAAGCTTATGCAATATTAGCGCGCTCAAACATATCTCAGCCTCAACTTCCGCTCTGTTATTAGCGTTATACACAGCAGTAGCCCAAAAAGGTTTTTGGTTTAAGATTTTTATTAGAGAATATCGTGACAAATCATTTTAAAAAAACATCAATTACCTGAAAGTTCACAGGTTAGAAGTTGTAATTTTTTAATAGTTTTTTGAAAAACCTTTACTGCGTCACACAATACACTTTTGATTAAAAACTGTTCCGTTAAATCACTTAGAATTTGATATAGAAATAGTGTGGCCATAGAGAAAGTGGATACTGACCGATTTTTGTTTTTATTCTTAGCTTCTGTTTTTGTGTGAGAATTAATTTTGATTTTTCTGTTTAAAAAAATGTAATAAAAAAATCACTGTCGCAAAATATGTACAACTAGAGATTTGCTTATATCTTAAAAACTATCCTAGAATACGATAATAATTTAGAGAACAAATCGTAGTGATAAAACTATTGCAATATCTTCGAAATTAACATTATATTACTAAGTTACGAAATGTGAAATTTCTGTCAAATGTCAAATGTGCATATAATATTTTAAAAAAGCGTTTTCACATTTATCTAAATTATTTAGATATTAATGTTTCTTAGACTTAACATACACAAAATATTTTCAGGTAAAATGACTCTGCTAGACAGAGCACTTTTATGTTGTCACGTATCAAAAAGAGAGTGACACACTCTATTGCTATCCTAAAAAAAATATTTGTACCGCTATAGAAGAGCCACTATGTATATTTAGGATTCACTTTAAGCCATCAGATATTTTAATGCTTGTAAGAAGATTAAAAATTGGGATAAATATATATTAGATACGTATTAGAACGATATTGAGTAACTATTTGAAGAAACATCTCTTAAATTCTGCAAACATTTTTTTTATTATTAAAGACAAAGGTTAGATTAGGGCAAAATGAAGGAACCATTTTTTAAAAAGGTATTGACGAAGAATCGGTTACCTTTTATTAAAAGCTCATATTTTAAGAATACTATTTTATTATTTTTTCGTTAAAAACCATGGTAAGAACCTATTGGAACATAAGTAAAATAGGGTTGTATCATTATTTATATCGTTTTGAATTTGAAATTTTGGATGCCGCTTAATCGAAATAATTTCGGAAGCTCTGATCAAATGCTAGAATCTCCAAATTTTCCGGTTTTTCATTTCAGGTTTAAAAAATATAGCGAGACGGGATATTATTGAGCATCAATTTGAAGCTTAATACTTAAAAAAGGGAGCTTTCAAATAAAAAAGAATAATAGACGGAACCTCAGCTTAATTTCAATTGATTTGTTTATTTACATTCAAACGGAGGGACCGTGAAAAAAACTGATTACGACGTAAATAATGTATACAGAGAGGTCTATTAAAAGAAAATTGAATATTTTGCTAGATGTATTAATCCTCCTTGGAAGTATATAAATATGAATAATATAATACATATAGATCTAAAACCGTAGAAATTGTGAGACTGTGACAGACTGACGGGCGAATGGACTCATAGAAATTATATTATCCATGAAATCCTTAAAATGGGGAGACATAGGTAAAATCTGTATCATAAGTAATACTCATTCAATATATAACCGATCAGTACTCCTCCGTGACATGTTCGCGCAGAATTTATATGACACAGTTTTGTATAGCTGGATCCGCTCCCGCATATCACGTAACTGCAGACGTCTACTGTCGATGTCACCAAGGCGGTGACGGCTAGCCGTGCCGTAATTTATTTTTGCATTTTGAATAACATTCTTATATCTATTGAATTATTTAATAAAATATCTTTTAGTTAAGACAATTATTTATTCATATGAAATACTATGGCCGCGTATCTTGTTTTTCTTTAAAAAAAAACAATCTTAATAACTTTTTTTAATAACGATACAATTTTATTTTGAAATAACGAATAGAGTCGTGAAAAGTTTTCTTTTTATTGTAATCATAAATGTTTCAGAAATGTATCCATCTAGAAATATATAGAATCTTAAATACAGTATATTAAAACAAAAAAAATCTGACCTTCTGTTGATAATATTAGTAGAGACTCTAGTCATAAATATGGTAATATCGTTTGAGTATACTCATATTTTTATGTAGAGTGTAAATAAAGGTTCTCAAAGTACTCAAATTTGTAAGCAGGCGTTTTGTCAGATAGAACTTGGAGAAATTTGAGAGGGTATAACTTGTAAAATATTGGAACGTAATGCCATTTATATTGCAAGAACGAGGTTCGATTAGCACTCTCAACGCACTACTAGGAAACATACGTATCCAGTGTTAAGAGTTTAAATGGATAAAGGAAAAACATAAAGTTCCAAAACGGTAAATAGTTTGTTAACTAATTTGAATACCGTAATATTTTCATATCGTATCGAAATATAACCTTAATTCAATTTCTATTGTACAGTATATAATATAAGATTCAGTATATATTGTTAAATATGGTTAGGACTGCGCTACGAGGGTTTTGTTCACACATCGACACATAAAAAGTAACAAAATATTTCTATTAAACTATTTATATATATTGATGTAATTTTTTGCCTTGCAAGTTTATTAGTAAGTAAATATTTCACAGGTAAAAATACCGTGAATTATTAAAAAAAATTAGAAACATCGTTTTAGTTTTCCGGTCAATTTTAGGTAAACTTCAATAACCCTTTTTTCGTTTGTCCTTTCTAAAACCTATAGAAAAGTTTTCAATGCTACTATTAAAATTCATATATGATGGTATATTATTAATTAAATTGTATAAATTGTGGGAAAATACTTTGATTTATCAATGATATTCATAAATATGATAATATCCAGGTGAAATATTCGTTTATTTTTGAAAATATGAATAAGTGTTTGGTTATATGGGGCACCTCGCGTGATTCAAATATATCTACGCCGACTTCTTTGTCATCCACTACGGTTTTGTTAATACATTTCTCGTTAGTGTTAGTCAACATGCTGATAAAAACATGAAGACGGATGTAAATATCAAATTTTTTATTGCATAGTCGCTTCTCGTGTATTAGCAGAATATCGTGTTGTATTGATACAAAATTATTGAATTCCAAAATTATTTGAATAAACTGGATAAAATTTAAAGTAGATGGTGTTCTTACTTTTACATCTACAAGTCTGTATATGTCGTTGTTAATTAGTTCCACTCTAGATTCCAAACGATGGACCGATTTTGAAAAGTAAGGTGTCGTTGGGTTCGTCTTAATATTGCAAATAATATATTGTAGGCCATGTTATGAAAAAATCGATGTCACTTTAAATACACTTTATACTTATAAAATTCATACTTTATATATATATATATATATATATATATATATATGTATATATATATATATATATATATATATATGTATATATATATATATATATATATATGTATATATATATATATATATATACACGGCGACAGGTAACAAAATTTTGTTTCCAAACTTTTTGTTGGTGTTCAACATACCTGTTACAATACTTTCTGAAGCATTGCACAGATTTATAGTAATAGAACGCCGTAGTCTATATAATTACTATCAATTAAAATAGATACAACGTCAATATTCTTAATAATTACTAAATTCTTGAATAAATTAAAATCAATGGGAAACTATAATTTTGTGTTTAAGTTAGTTGTACGTCTAAAGTTGCGACCCGAGTTCGATTCCCGGCCGTTCGTCGAACGGGGCTGGACTGGTGTTGTGGTTGGCTGTAAGAGATTGCTCTTGTAGCAATAAGTCCGCCATATGTATCAATTAGATACATTAAAGTAGATAAATAAATAAATAAATAAAGTAAGGATAAATTAGAGTTATAGGAAAGTTAATTACTATTCTAATACGTCCGTATATTAGGTTGAGTACGAGTATATGAGAACAAATAGGGTGGTTAAACAATATTATCAATAAACCTTAGTGCCATGCGAAAAAAATGTGTAGATAATTATAATATATATTTCTAAAAATAATTTTTTTTGTACATAAGTTCATTATTATTTCACGGAATTTTTTTCTCATTCAGTTAAAATTATTAAGGCTATGAAGTGTAATTTTTTAAAATAAACTCGGAATAAATTGTTATTAAGTTCTTTTTCGCAAACATCGATTCGTTGCTAGGTCTTTAGAGAAATATTAATTGCATGTTGGTATAATGAAAATTAAAATAAATTAGTATCTTATTTGGGAGCTACTAAGATAACTACGATTAAAGCAAAAAAAACTTCAAAAATAATAAAAATTTCACTGGTATATGATTTATAAATACTTCAATATTATTCCATTACCTTAGAAATATGATAATTTCTTTCTCAGACTTGACTTAATTAATTACAAAATTTATTTTTATATAACTTTTATCATTTTAACAATTTCATTTCATTCGACGAAGTTAAATTTGCAGACACAATTTTCATGTGAAAAATGATTTCATGTTCACAAATACGAATTTATAAAGAGCTCCATTAACATATATATATATATATATATATATATATATATATATATATATATATATATATATATATATATATATACATATATATACATATATATATAAATATATATATATATATATATATATATATATATATATATATATATATATATATATGTATATACACGCACACTTAATCTTACCTGAAAATATTTGTTTTGATATGTAACACAAGTTGGCAATTGGAATTACCACTATGAATTATTGAATTTTATTATTTTTCTCATCAGTTGTCTAAATTTCCGTTTTTTACGCGTATCTTAAACTTATGTGACGGTTGGAGAATTTAAATATAATTATTAGCTATTTGATAGTGGTATTACAAAAATACATATGTGAGAGTTATGTTAAAGTGCACAGTTGTGCTGAATGAGCAATGAAAGTTTTATTTTTTGCAATTTTTTGTTTTAATAAAGGTAATAATAATATTGTAAAAAAACATTGATTTTTAGTTGTTTCAATCTGGTTACCATCTGAAACCTGCAAGACAACGATGTTAAATTTTTATTACAAATAATTTTTTTCGTTTAAAATATGTCGTCTCAGAAGCATTAATATAATTGTTCTCTATGGTTAATATCTTATGGTTAATATAATTTTTTTTTTAAAAGCTCGCTAAGTGACATTAAATCCGTAGCAAGCAATTCTATTTACTTTTTTAACACAGCTTTATACGACCTATTTTAAAGGTGTTATTTTTTGTCACGTAAAAAATCTCATATTTGATTTTGACCACTTATGAATCGTGAAAAAATAGTAAAACAATAAATTCAAGATTATTTTTGAAAAGTTAAAACTTATCTCTTTTTAAATGATTAAATTTAGTATCTTTTTTGAATTTATTTTGTACAGTATTTCAATTTTTTATCAATTTAAAAATTTGTATTTTCACACTTTTATTGAAAAATGCAGATACTTTCATATGTAAAAACAAAAGATGAGCTAATTTTTTATTGTTGGTATTGGTAAGATATTGGGACACTTGGGGTCCCGTGCATTGCGGGAACACCAAACATGTAATACTTGATATCTTTAAAAATCATGACACCACTATAATTAGACAGCTCCAAAATTAGGACGTTAGTACATTTGACATTAGGTACACAATTGGGGAAGTTTTAAAATTTTCATAATTAACCGTTCAGTAGATATATTCTCATGAACAATAGACTGGTTAACAGATCAAGGAGTCTAATATTGTATGTCTTCGGATGCGGAACTATAAAAAGTGGAAATCGATTTGGTTCGTTAGATGATCGACACGCACGCACTAGTCCCGACGCGGTACTTTTAAGAAAGCCTGCAAGATCTAGTCAGGCGTATGTTCCTTTCAGGAAACTGGAAACATACCTCATGTACCCCTTTTTTAGGAAAAAAATGTTGAAATTATTGTATGGTGAAATTGAGTTTTCTCTCAATTTATAACTTTCAATATAGGTTGAATTACTAAACCTATTATTGACTAGATGATTAGTATTGCATACTCTGCGGATGTGTTCATTATCATCACAAGCTTGCAGTTTTGACGATAGCAATAATTATAAATCGGTGATTTTATAATTAATCAACATTATTATATATTTTTCCTAGAAAGAAGATATCTGTTTATAAAGATGATATAATTCTTTATTTTTTTTAAATATTTATTATCATCTAAATTTGCCTTTGAAAAATCATTTTCGACCACTGATCTGTACAAATTTACGTATGAGGATACGCTGCAGTTTGCAATTTTAGTCCGGTTTTGATGATTATTTTTATGATTGATTTAAACGCAAATTTAATTAACTGGAGAAAAACAAAATCTGCTAGGCTTACCATGGCAATAACCATCATTATAACTAATCATTTTATTACAATAAAAAAGACTCGTTTTGTGCATTTTTGAATTTAACAATGATTTTCATCCATTGTCTAAAATTTTGACCTTTTATTTGTAAGCAAGTAGTATTACGGCAAAATTTTAATAAAATATACTCTCTAAACGATTCCCGAAATTCTGCTTAGTTGTCTAATAATGTTATTAAACAAATAGAATCATTTTTACGTTTTCACTTTTAATTATGATATTTAGCATAACAAAGTTTTTAACAACAAGTTCCTTTTAACAATTGTTTCTCTGTTATTTTTCATCAGTATGAATTGTTTAGAAGCGTAACGTATTAATGTGAAACGCAAATGAACGACTTTTATTGGTAGTAAGTCGGTGTGCAACTTTCCATCAACTCAGCAATTAGTAATCCTATCGGTAGGTTTCTTTTTCTTAATAAGACTACAGGAGCAATTTTATTTCTCAGTACGATAGAGGATTGATTTCGAGTGTAACCCTGAGTAAGCACGGTGCAGAAAGATATAGAAAAGCAACGATCTTGGAAACCGCGTACACGTAACTCCTAAACGGTTTGTCGGAGAGAAGAAATACACATCTATTTCTTTTGCAATTATCACATCGATTATGGTTAGATGTACGTAAGCTTTATTGAGAAAGTTAATCAAGTCACAACGATTCTCATGCAATACCAAAGAGTTATTCACCATATGTTGTCTTAACTTTAATGGGATGAATATTAGGGAACTTAATTTTATGTACCTGCATTTATAAACGTACATACACGTCTTTCCTTTATTTAAATATGATTTTACTTTTCTTCCCTTTTATTATTTTAATTTTTGGAAAAAATATTTATAAAGAGAGTAGCAATTCAATGAAATACATATTTTTATTATTAACAAATGTTTTATATTTATAAGGTCCTTATTAGATTATTTTAATTTTTGGAAAAAATATTTATAAAGAGAATAGCAATTCAATGAAATACATATTTTTATTATTAACAAATGTTTTATATTTATAAGGTCCTTATTAGATTATTTTAATTTTTGGAAAAAATATTTATAAAGAGAGTAGCAATTCAATGAAATACATATTTCAGAGTTCAAAGTAATAAGAGTAAAACATAATATTTTAATTATTTCGTAAGCTCTTTTACTTCACTGTAACGCTTACATACTTCGTCATAACAATATATATTTTATTTTATTTTGGGTGCTCCTTTAATTCCATTTATAATCTTTAAATTACTGATGAAAAAGAATATACCTAAACAATTAGAGAAAAGTTTTCGTACTAACAACAAAATTGTTCGCCATCTTTAGTCCCAATGTTTTTAGGCAAAAATATTCAAGTGTGAGTTATTTTCCACCTCAATTTATCTTTGTACTTTCGACTTGTGTGCTTTTTCACCTCTCTGTTATTAAACACATCCGGTTATTAAATACAATACAAGTAATTGTTTTTGGTTTAATTAAGTATAAAAAGTAACATGATATTACACTATTGAATACACGAAGGAAATTAAAAAAAGAAAACGCCGAAACATTAAGTTAATTTAAAGTAAATAAACCTTTTAAAAGACAGTGGAAAGGGCTTACTAAAAGCGATATTCGTAAGTTGTAAAGATATGAAAGTGTGACATAAACACGGAAAGCTTACAATGTGGCAGAAATCAACTATTTTTAATAATAATAAACGTAGGCTGATTTTAACTTTTCGAATAAGAGGTGCTCAGAGTAAAAATGTGTATTTCCATATTTTGATGTAATGAATGTTTGACATTCGATATTTATGTTCCTATTTAAAAATATTTACTCAATTTTTCACATATTCATATTATATTTGTAAAAAAGAACAATCAGAAATTTAAAAATAAATTAGTCACATTTACTATAATTTTTAATAAAATATAATTTTTTTCAGTTTTTCTTAATTTCTGCATCATAAAAATATAACTTTTTTTGTAATATTCATTTTTGAGTAAATTAAAATAAGTTTATGGTACCTGTAAATTGGCAACAGCCGTATATTTTGCAAACGTTACAAAACTTTTCTCCTACTTAGATTAAAATATATGATAAAAATATTTTACTACACGTAATTCGCTGTAACAAAAAATTTTAGTAAATTCTTGTTGTCTTGTTGATCTAGATAGTCTTGTTTTTCTTGTTTTTTTGATCCAAAATCAGTAGTCAAGCTAATAAATAAGAAAGCTTATTTTTTATTGTTTAAATTGAATCAAATTTTGAAAAAAAAATGGCGTAAATTTTCTTATAAAATACAAAAATAAATTCATCGTAAAATGTTTTAAATGAATTAAAATTAACCTAAAAACGAAAGCAAAGAATATTTCAGTTAACATAATACTCATTTCTACACTAAAAGTTAATGTCGAGAGACTTTTCCTTTTTCCTTAGATTTCCTTTTGATTTGTTTTTTCATTCCATGTCGGAAAATATTTTTCTTTTTCATATTAACCGCATCATAATAAAAATTATACGAAATTTTTAAAAATGTTAACATCGTCTCTAAAGCGTTTATTTACAATATTTATTATAATTATTATATAATTATCGTTTATCATAAACCGTTGTCTTAATTATAATGACATCTACAACAATTAGTGTTTTCTTTAAATAAAGGAAATATAAATAATTGTTAAAAACTATATAAGTATTTAACTATAAACTAAGCTATTTTCTGGTATGTGTACAAGGATAGCCCTTTTCATGGATCGCTGAGTGAGTTGGAGTATTTTTACGACGTCAATAGTAAGGGGCTAGTTTCTAGTTTCATTTCTGTGTGTTATCAATGGCCAACACATTGATATAAGAATTTCTTCTTCAAACATTTCGGGTATTTCATATGAGAAGATTTGGTGAAGTTTTCCAGCCCATTTGGTTTATCCCACTGACCTCGAAGTTCGTTTCGCCTGATCGAATAGTTTATCCTAGGTATATATAGCAATCAGCAAATACGAGAGCAATATTTATAATATGTAACGGTATAAGTGCGTCGTTCTCCTTATAATTGCTCTTTGCCCATGTTCATTTTAAAACCTATCTGTTCGGAGATTTTAGATCCATGAGCGTTGTGTAAATGTGGATATATATGTCTGTCTGTGTGTGTATGTGTGTGTGTTTGTATTTTCTCCAACGTTCTGTAAATGTCAAGAGAAATGAAATGGCACATTTTCAGTTAAATTCTTTTCCAATATAATTTTTTCTTGAAGACAAATTGCACCCATAAAGCTTAATATTTTTCTCATACCTTTTTCTCATTCCATTTATTCATGTTTAATCACACTGATGGAAATATAAAAGCATATCGTTTCTCAATGCTGCCGTACATAGTTCTTCAATATTTTTACATTTTTCAAATATTAACATGACACTATTATAGGTTCTATCAAAAATATAATAATTTTCATTTATATTTTTCATCTTTACATCATTTAAAAATAAATGTTTACTTGATACCACTGTCAGTTGGCAATCTTATTAAATATAAGTAAAGTAAACATAATATATTTCCGTTTGCACAGAGATAGTATTTTTCTTTCCTAAATATATTTTCAGCTCGAAATATCTAATATCATTTTCTTGCGTTCAATTTTTTTACTAAGTTTTCATGATATTCTTGTCACCAAAGGATCATATCCCTCAGAGTTTATCTAACAATAATTATATCTAAATTCTTATGAAAAGAATTTGCTTTAGATGATGATAATCAAGCAGAAATTTTTTTTTTCTTGGCCGATTAGTTTTGACAAAAATCAACGACGTAATTTGCTAGTAATGTTAATATATAGCCTAATCCATGTAAACCTATTTATTATTGCTCAGTTGTTGATCGTGATTAACCGTAATTAATTAAATTATTTACATTAATATTCCGATATTCTTATAACCGACTTCAGAAGGGGAAGAGGTTCTCAGTTTGCCACCTTTTTCAACATATATACATCTAAACTAGGGGACGATTTTAATTTATTTTCGGTTTTACATTTTTGGACAAATCCTTTGGTAACGAATTGTGGTTAGGGTCTAATCATGTAGCGAAAAATGGCGACAGGAACTACTCAATGTTTCAGGGTGATATGAATCGATTAACTTGTCTTAATGGGTTCTTGGTTTACACGGAGTGATGAAATTCTGATGATGGAGCTAGCAGGTGATAACAGAAACTCCTCAATGCTGAGAAGTAGATTCACCGATGTTGGACTTTAATTATTTGATTCCTAAAATCTCTAAGATAAGTAATATTCTTCAAATATATTTATGTTCAGAAATAATATTGTACTAAAACAATTACAAGAAACTAATCCAAATACATTGTATTCGTGAAATGCGATATACTAAAATTTAAGGTCGGTGTTAAATAAAATATAAGAATTATTATTAAGCACCATATAAGGGTCACATCGATTAAATTTAAAACATTTTCAGAAAAAAATTATTATCTCCTTTTAGGTTATGGTTGATAAAATTATTTATCATACAGAAAAAGAGATTCTTTGTTCATACTTTTTTGCTTCCTTAAAAAATTAAAGTAAAATTAAAAGAATAAAAAATTTTTCAAGCTATTCTATCTAGAAATAAATCGTTTTATATAACTTTTTCCTCAGAAATTCTTTTTTTTATTTTTGTACGATCTTTTTTGACCGAGTTATTAGATATTAAAGTAAAAAAGACAGTTTTGATTTTAAAGGTTATTATATTTTGGAATATTGATTGTATAATAATCGACAGGACGTCATTATAAAGTAGAGAGTTTACCCTTCATAATGCGTTTATGCAAAAAATAATTTTGAATATATTTGGCATTAATTTTGTAGAAATTCATTACAATTAAACTTTTCTCAACTAAATGAAACTATCGTTAACGACCTACGTTTCGTTGTATGACATCAACATCTTCACGTTGGCAATTAGTAAAGATCAATCTTTACAAATTGCCATTATTAGTGTGCTTTATTATATATGCAAGGAAAACTTCCATTGCTTGTGGATCTTGTGTAATCAACGTTCCATAAAATAAATTATAAGACCCGTTCAACCACCTCAGCTCAGGTGAAGACCGTACCAGCTTCGTATAATAAGTACGTCATCTTTACTTCTACCGTGTTCTTTTAAAATGGGTTGTGTTAGTGTTCTAATAACTTGATAAACAATGACAGATTTTTCACAAACTTTTGAGAAGTTCGTTAGATAATTGTATAAAAAATAAAATTATACATTTCTGCTCTCATTTCCAGAAGCTTTCATTTGATAGTCAGCTGAACTTGAGACTTTTTTTTTGTCCATACTCTCACCCTTGAAAACTATTCCCAAAATGGTAATTTAACTATATACACATATGGTGATAGATATAGGTCATGTTTATATGTATATATATATATATATATATATATATATATATATATATATATACGTATGTGCATTTGTGTATATACATTTATTTGTAAAAGCTGACATTTCAAAAGTCAGAGGCAGTTGATTAAATTTTAATTGTCTATTTCATTACTCAATACCTCTTAAAACCATTGTTTCGTAATGCATTCGACAAATGTTTTGTATAGTCTAATTCCGCATTTCAATTGGAAAGTAATGAAATCAATTTGCTTACAGAATTAATTCTCAGCTAATCTATTCATTCCCTATTTTTTCAATTGGTGTCTTACTTGAGAATTTTCATGAAATAAGGCATATTTTTATAATTTTATTTTCAATCTAATTAATTCCAGTATTTTAATAAATTTATAGATTTACATACTGTTTTGCTCAACTACCCGCAAGCTTTATCTTGAAACTATTTCGTATGGTCATTCTATGGTTTATTTTTTCTGTACTTGTATTATAGTTAGAACACTTAATGGTATTATATAGACAATTATATAGACAATTTTTAATTATAAAAGTGTTGATTATCGGACTTGTTAATATTTTCAATAACTTTTAAAAATTATAAATTACATGCTACGGTTGAAAATTTCGGAAACACTTTTAATCTCCAGAAATATAGAATAAAAAACAGAAAATTAAGCAGTACAGAAGAATAAAATACCTGACGATTCTGATATTTTTATTTGCTAATAATATATTAATTTAATAATAATCATCAAAATACTATGCAATGTGACACCCCCTTATTTCAAACGCTGGGTTTAGAAAATTTGAAAACATTCCAGTCACTAATGGAACTTTCACTATATCTTGAAATATCAATAATTTCAAGATATCTAGCGACTACGCAATCTATTACTATGTGTTGTATGGCGCAATTAGGCGGACTTTTAAAGTTCCTAGAGATTTTTCAACAACTAATAAATAGAAAATTGGCATAGTTTTATTTGTAACTTTAACTAAAGTGAATAATATCATGGGTATCCTATCAGGTACCTAAATATAATTTCCAAAATGAAAAGTACGGGATGTATATATTTTTGGCTACCATTTTCTATTGGTAAGCCAACTTTTTTATTTTTATATCAAATAGTCTCGGAGAAATTCTTTTGTTTTTACTTTCAACTTTGAAAATGATACCGACAATAGTAAGTAGTTACATAATTTCTAAGAACCCTATCCAATTTCAACTTTCTACCTCTAGAATATCCGTAAAAAATGAAAAAAATACCAGAGTTTTGTTTGGGGCAAATGCAAATTCTGTGTATATCCCATACTTTCTACTCCAAATTCAGCTAGTACGCTTCTAAATTCTACTTAAACTAATTTATATTTTCGCTTCAACTTAATGTTTTCATCTCAAACGCACCCTTAACTGGAATAAAAGCATTTTATGTCTTAATTTGAACTTTAGCCTGGATCTCAGTAATATGCTTAATAATTTACGTTAAGCCCGCACATTCAATCTTGCCGGCTGAGTGCTAATAATTAGATTTCAAGAATTTTAGGAAATATTTAATAAAACGAGCGGTTCGTAGTAAAGCCACAATTTATTATTGAATCAAACAATCTCGTATTTTGTCTCAAATATTTTTGGACGACTTCTCGATGATTTATACGAGTTAGATACAATAATCTCTTGAATAAGAGTAATATTCTAGTGCATATAAAAAACCCAATTCTTTCTTTTGCCTACGGAAAATATTTTCTAATTATAAATAAAAATAATAAGTATATCAAATAAAATAAGTACTATCAAATAAAAAAATCGATAGTTAATCGGATGTTGCGTTCAGATTTTTTAAAGGCTTTGCAAGCACACATGTGTACCTTTGTACTTATTTACATATTTTTTCCTTATAACACTTCATTTGAAAACCATCTTCTTTCCTTGTCCTTTTCTGGATATTTTCATGGTTTTGATGAAAGTACAAATTATTTTAAATTTTAAGTTGTCAAACTGTCAATTCTGGAGGAAGTGACTCATAAAAATATTTCCCTCAAATTGCTTTAACACTTTTAATATGAAGAGATGTGATTTATTACATAAAACGCAATACATTAAGAATGTCTAAATAAATTTTGAAAGACAATATAAAGCTGCTTACGAAAACGTTGCAATTTTGTATGAGAATTAAAAAAAATGGATGGCATATTTGGAAGCAACGAGCAAAATTAACTTTTTAAGCTTATCTATGGATGACACAAAAACTTTACTACCCGAAAACGCTCTTTAGTTTTAAATTTTGAGAGGAATATTGGCCGTACTGTTGGATATTACCTATATATATATATATATATATATATATATATATATACATATATATACTCTATACTCTATATATACACACACATATATATATATATCTATATATATATATATATATATATACATACACACACATATATATATACCCACACAAATTTTTGACCCGTTTTTTGTATACTGCAATTTACCCATGATGTACTATCACAGATAGAAATGGCGCCTTTAGTTAATTTACATACTGTATTTATAAACAAACAATTTTTTTGGGGTCACGTAATAAAAGTACCAGAAAACAAAACAATTGTTTTGTGATTTTTTATCGGTTTGTTGCGTGTTTGTTTAAAAAGGTATCTTGTAAAAACCTGAATTCAGATGAAGGTTTTTGAAAAATATAAGTATGGCTTGACATTTTGTTTTTATTTTTAATGTTATTTAAATTGTGTTTTTATTTCTTTTAATCAATTCACTCAGTCAAAATATATACAAATTAAACGTTTTTAAATATTAATTTACATAGCATTACTGCAACACAAAAAAGTTCAATCCAAAAAAATTGTCGATGTCGTGTGTATTTGTTATAAGCTTATTTTGTTTCATCGACTTGCTTAAGATTTACGTCTGTGTAAACATCCCTAATTTGATAAATTTAATGTTAATCTGTATAAATTTTATTGTTCCATACATTATAGAAATAATATCATATACATCTAAAATTTGCATGTTTTTATATTGAAACGGACTCGTCTTTTAAACGTCTTTTAAACGAAACAAATATTTAGTCGAACATATCAAAAGTAATAAATAAATTAATACTGTTTTTTTAATGTTTGTCCGTTTGCAAGCCTGTTTGCTTATTTGCACATTACACAACAAGAGTTGAAAGCATTTTAACTAAGTTTTTACCGATAGGTTTTCTTGGATATGGGATAATATATAAATTATGTTTTATCACCATCGACCAAGTAAAAAGAAGAAATGGCAATTTGACGTTTGAATAGAAAGTATGTTTCCGTAAAATAAAGTAAATTTGTGTAATATTTATTATTATAAATCGCGATAGGTGTATCAATCTTAGAGTTGATTAAATAATAGTTTATAATTTGTGGTACGTTTTGTTACTTAAGGTTAATTACTAAAATACAATAATATTTTTTAACATTCGATGTACCACCCCGTTCCGTGTTCACGAATGAAAGCAAAAATTGTCATATTAACCGTCCCTCTAATGTCGATTGATTGAGATAAATTGTTGATTCATTAAAAGGATATAGTTGTATTCTCGAACATATTAATTTACAATAAGCTGGCCTCAAAATTACTGGACACTTAATTGTCATATTTGTTGTTGGAAATGTCAGAATAAAACGAACATAAACCAAGAAGCTTTTGCTCGTCCAAATCTATTGGTTGTGGCTTTACACGTCTAAATACTGTTTTATATTTTGTTCATATTTCACCTATACCTCTAAAACTGTATAACGCTTTTCAGGATACCGACTGAAAATGATCAGAAAAAAATTATCATTTTAGGACCCCGAAAATTCTAAGGTTTGGTAAAGAAATTAGACATAACATCATACATGCGATATTGTAAAAGGGTACGGGTCATAAAGAAAAGTGGTATTTTTAGTTTTTGGTATTTCTCGCGATTTTTAATAATAGTCATATTTGTATTCACGTTTTCATATAAAGTCTTTTTTTTGGCTTAGTTTGCCTCAAATATGATTAAATTCCGTTTTTAGAAGTGATCAGAAGGCAGGTTTTAGTCTTAGGTTGTTTTCTTACAACTTTCATATTTATGTAGCCAATTTCCTATAATTTTAACTTTTATCCTGTTGGTGGCCTATGCATTGTCATTATCTACTGCCACTTGGATAAAACCGCACGTGGTAGATAAAATCATTGTACACAGCTATACCAGTAAACTGGAAAATGTAAAGAATTAAATTTATGCGTATGGGCTTTAAAGTTACTGTACTACAACAAGCCGCGTCGTTCTTGTGCTACGACAATTTTACGTCCTCAAAAGTCATAGTAATTTGTAGCACAGAACACTTCAATAAATCGACGTAAATTTACATTGATAGCCTAAAATGAATTTAAAATAGCCTTGATTTATTTTTAATGAAGCAAAACTTAAAAAATTTAAATATTTTCAAAAAATATTTCGACTTACCGGGACCAAAAGTTGATTATCATATTACTTTAAAAAGTCATGAATGTTATTTGTATGTATTTAAAAATTGATGCTCAAAAAATTCAACAAAATTTTATGAACTTAACAGACTGATCATTGTTAAGAGCGAATGTGTCCACAAGAATTCCATGTCTACAGAAAGAGAAAAACATTTTTGGAGAGATAAATTCTTGTCTGTTTAAAATATTAAAAATTCTTTTCAAATACTATCTGTAATGTAATATTATGTTCATAAATAAGTCACTTTAGACTTTAATTATTGCTTTTGTATCAAAACACCTGTACGTCATTATATCTTTAATTTGACTTTTTAAAAAACTTTAAGAATGAAGATCGGAATGACATCGGCTTCAAAAGTTATTAAAAGTGAAACATCAACAAGTTCCATTTTTCCGCTTACTATGGCTTAGAGAGCTTAAGTCATTAAAATGAAAGGTAACAGATTTCCCAACGAGAAAAGATTTATTAATTTTTTAGGGCCAACGAATCCTTTCTCATTTGTAATTCGAACAATAGACTGTGCACGTTTCCACTCCTACTGTGCATCGAATGTTTATATTCTATGTATACGCGTAAACGCGTTCTTTACTAAATGGCGCATTTTATATAAAAAATAAATATGATTTTTTTGTCGGAAATTTTGTTATCTTTCATTTTTATAATAACCTAACTTGATATTCGAGTCATATTAAGTGAGATATTTGTAAAAAAATATTTTTGTAACTTTCATATTTAGTACTTTCTCAACGTAGTATCATTGATTTCGTTTGTAAAATATTGATTTAAAAGAAGAATTCAGTTAAAACAAAATAAACATCTAAAGTAATAAAAAAACATTCTATTTTTTTAAACAGAAAATCAGATTTTCCCGAATTTTCCGCAGAAATGATATTGCTTTAAATTAAAAGGATCCACATATCCATACATTGAAAACACATCTTAACACAAACACATCGCAAAACACAAACGTACGTATAAATTAATCTTAAGATCGACTTGTTACATTTCTGCGCTCTTTCATACTTTATCAAAAATATGTTTTGCATGTTTCACATGATAAAGATTGATTATATAAAAAGTATTTTTTATATTACTAATTATGATTACATTTTAATTCGTATCGACGATAAGTTTTCTGACTCATACCTACGATACTGACTGCGAAATAAAAATAAATTTTCGTGAATACATTTTACCAAGACTTTAGTTACATTTTAAATCTAGACGCCATTTTATATAGCGAACCTGATTAATATTTAAATATACGAAAATGCTTTTCTTGTAACAACTTTACCGACGCGTAGCCGAATAATAAATCGTGGAAGAAATTGTAATAAGAATATAGAATGAAAAAGGATAACGAACCAAGTCTTCAGTTGACAAAGGAATCGATCCATTCTCGCTTTGCACGCAGACTTTGATTGAGGACTTTTCAACCAGTCTGGAGCTTTACAAAATCGCAACAGTTATATCGTTCTTGAATATTATTTCGAAGAATACAAAAGAGGGCTGGCGTTCTGCGGCCTAGAACGAAAAGATTAAAGTATGCTTTGCATATCTCAAATGAATTCATAAGTTTCGGGCATCATATTGGGTATACTACATCAAATACTGTATGTATTCTTAAAATTGGTATAACTTTCGATCACAAGCCACCCACATCAAAATATATATATATATACGGTGTAAATATAGTAATTTTATGCCCGTGGAAGTATTAATTTTCTTTTATATGTATCTGGGTTCCAACATTAATTATCACATAGGGAGTAGTAGTCCAATTGTGAAAGTGAATTGTACAAAGAAAGAGACAAAGGAAGGGACTAAGAAGCAAAAAAAACATTTTTGACATCTAATTAGAGGTAGGTAGCAAAAAAATTGTTAACATGCAGGTTTGAACATTTCTCATCTACTTTTTAAATATAAATATTCACAACAATTTTTTGTGCAAAAGCAAATTGTTAAAAGTCGATTATTCCCCTCTACGTATTATCCAAAATTAATCAGAACCATATTATATGAAATAGTTCTTTCCTGCTTTTCATCTGAACATATATTTACTTATAAGTGTGTATTTTTCCTACTTCATTATTGTGTAACTCACATTGTTTCAATTGCGACATCTGTTAGTGTCACGTGCGCTGATTTTCTTGGAATATTTTTTGTAATTATATTTTTTTTATAAACGTTCTTTAAATCGCATATATCTTATTCATATTAAAGACGTTATCATTTTTTATCAATATCAAATAATGGAAATATTACTTTATGTAAAAGTGATCAAATTTATTTAATTATTTATAAAACCAAAATAATATTTCTTTATGAACTGGGACAAAATGTACTTGGACAAGTCAGTATACATGTATATATATATCGCAAATGGAAATCAAGAATGAAGCAAATGAAGTATCAAATTAAACATGTTAAACATTAACACATATTTTAGAATATTAGATTCAAAATCAAAAATATAAAATAAAAAATACACAGAAGATATATCCTTCCATATTGAGAATAATTTATATGTGAAAATATTAATCTTGTTTGCAAATAAATCTATTACCAAAACAAATAAAGAAACTCTTATAGTTGTGACATAATTAATTTTGTGAAAAAATATTGATAACAGAATTTGTCGATATCTCCTCCAATATATTTGAAAAAATATTCAAGGCGGTTTTCGTTTATCAATTTTAAAAATAAAAATAATTGCAACGTGATGAACCCCGTGCTTAAATATAACGGTAATGTTAAATCGTAAGAATATTACTACTTTTGGTAAACCCTGTCTTTTTTTAGTGAGGCATTAACGTTTTAATATATAATACAAAGTTATATTATCCATAGGCGAAGTTGCAAGTAAAGTTAATTAATTGTCTGTTATTTTCTCGCAAATACTACAAAATCTCTATATCTACTTTTCGACATAATATGCGCTCATTTTTTTATTTTCATGGCAAATAAATCTTTGGAATTTTTACTTTAAATCCAATTTATACTAAAGAGCTTAATATAGAAACTTTAGTTATTGCTTATCTTAAAATAATCTAGCAGTAGTTAAAATGCCCATTTATCACAAAATATTTCTTCAAATGAATAATAGGTCCTTCATTATATTGAAAGTGCGGTAAAAATTATTTTAAACATAGTAATATTATTCACACGTTGACATCATTTAAATAGGCCGTGGTAAAGAAATGAAAGATAGTAGAAATAATACTATATCACGTAGTTTCATTTAATTGTGAATTTATTTGCCATTAACTTCATTAAGTCTTTTTTGTTGCTGTAACTAAGATTTTATGACGAATTATGTGTTAATAAATAATCTCTGTATCTACTCGGAAGTTAATTTAGTTATCTTAATACTGTTACTTCTTTATATAACGAAAGCTGTATTTGTACCTCCACGTATTGTTATTAAGATAAAAATCTTTCTAGTTATTGACTCGATCGTAAGCTTTTTTAAACGTTTATGTGATTTCTTATGTCAGAATCTTTAAATCATCCGATTTTCTAGGATCGTTTTAGTGAATCAAACATATTAACAAAATTGGAAGTGCGTCTGATTTTTAAATTTTCAGCATTTAAATATTTTTCCTTTTTCATATTCGATTATTAAAAGGATAAATTCCTTTTAATAATGAACGTACGGCTTAAACTTGAAAATTAGTGGTACGGTAACTATGAATACATAATTTATAATTAGTATAACTAGGATCGATTTCACATTTATTTCATCCTGATATATCAAACGGTTTTTGTATTATTAGATATTATTTTAATGAAAAATTATGTAGAAAATTAAACAAAATCTCTATACAGATGGTGGGCAGGGAAACGTGGGGAAGGAAAGAAATCGACCAGCAGGATTTAAACTTAATTATATGTGTCTAATATAAGAGCATGAAGTAAACGCATAAAATATTGCACTTGCATTTGGAATTTCAGGCGAACGAGTAGATAAAATCATTTGGATAGTGTCATTTACAAATTGATTTCATACTAAAAATAAGCTTTAAAATTATATTTTCAATACAATTTTTAATTTATATATTGTTATGAAAAATAATGACCTATTTTAGAAATGAACTGTGCTATTTCAATACTTATAATACAAGCAGGAAAATGAAGTAAAAGTATATTACTAAGTACTTAAACAAGAGCGCCCAGACAGAATATCTCTCTAAGATAAAAGTTACACCAAATCAAATATCAAGTAACCATTTTATGTCTTGTAACGAAATATTTTCTTTTCTTACCAGGAAGCTTTGTTTATAAAATTGCAAAGGGATCTAAACTGGCTATTATCTTTCTTAGGACTTCGGTACTTTTTTTAGCCGGGAGTAATACTCTAAACGTTTTTTGGCTTCAGATTTAAGTATTTTTAACTTCAATTTCAAGGATTTCGCTTATTGATAAAACCTTATTGCTCAAAGACATTCGAAACATGTAATCAGTTTTTATGGAAAGTAAAACCACTAACGATACTGGTATTAAACAATTTTCAGATATTTGTCGATTTTATACAGAAATTGGCACAACGGCGATAACCGAAATATGTACGTTTCTCCGTTTACGGGTTTTTGTCATCCATTTCTGTAAGTATATTCAATGGTTATACAATTTTCCGCCATACAGATTATCGAAGTACTTATAATGTTTCTTCATGGACAGACATTGGTTCAGGTTCGAAGGCACTGATTTTTTGTTTAAAAAGTCGTTCAACCACAATAAAAATCTCGGTGGACATTTCATGAAACTACAATTTAATGTGTCTGCCTTTCGGTACTGAAGAAGGGAAAAAAGCCAAGTATTTTTTTTTGTATTTTATGACCGTTGAATAAAGCAACAGGCTGTAACGGCCACCATAATGTTACAATAAAACTATTATAGCCATCAGTCTATCAATTTGCATATATTTTTTATACTCAATATGTCTAGTGCTTCCATAAAAATACAATTTCCCAAATAAAAGAACGACTTTAATCAGTTCATTAGAGATAATTTCTGTAATTACTATCTTAGACTCTGATATAAGTTGAGTGATTATTTTAGGCTCTGATATGCGTTAAGTTGTGTGATTAGCTTAGGCTCTGATAGGCGTCAACTTGTGTGATTATCTTGGGCTCGGATATGCTTTAAGTAGTGTGGCTTTCTTGGGCTCTGATGTATAGTTGCGTGTTTTAAAAAAAAACTTTGCAATACCTTTTGTTTTTTATTCAATTTTCTAAATATTAGTTGGTTTAAAATAAAAACTTTTTGTTTGCAAAATTGTTAAAATTTCACTAAATAAGTTGGAACTTATGAACTCCTTAATATATACTGGTGATTAGTTAAATTAGCTTCCTCGAAAAGTAACACAATCGCCTTTGCACTTAAACTTGGCTGCTAGATTTAAATAACGTACTAATACTTTAAATTCTTTATGTCATAACTTAACCAGCGTTAAAGCTATCATACTATGATATATCCTGTTAAGTTAATAGACGCGGGCGGCCCCATTAGTTAATGTTAAACAAATATTACAGTTAATATGGTTTCCCTCGTCTATTGACGCACCAGCTCATTAAAATAAGGTGAATTTAAAATTGGTTGACCTTTCATAATATAAAGAATTTATATTATCAAGAGACACGTTATTTGATTTACAAAATGAGTAATTTATAAGTATCTTAAGCTTGAGTAGCAGACCATGCCCTATTTATTTACAAAATTAAGTGAGCGTTTATCAATACAGGGGGCATATATGGACAACTAAAATTTAATAAATAAAATACTCCTGGAATAAAAAAAGTTCTTGTTTGATTAAACCCCTGGATTAGAAACTTAAAACAGTACCACCGGAAACATTTCTTTCAGTGGAAGATATTGGTGGCGATCAATAATTGTCGCAATAATATATTACACAAAACTTCCTGTGTATAAAAATGACGCAAAATTTTCGATCAATGTTTTTGTGAAAAGATTACATCAGTGAGTAAAGTTTGAACGATACGTAAGGCTGGTTGTCGTCATTAAAGTTAGTTAGTTAGTTGCCAAGGTAATTATTACATATTTTGTTGAACTCTAAGTTCTAATATAAGAACACGCTTCATAATAAATTATTTTGTGTATACTGAATGCGCTCTATCTGCAGTTTTATTCACATCAACACTCGCTGCTTATACCTCTCTCAACATGCGAATAATGTAATGAGCATAAGATTCAAACAAAATCTAAAATTGCTTTACAAATTATATACATTTCCATCTTATAAATTGTTCTAACTAATCATGGACTTAGGTTTCCAAATAATTACAAAATCCAAATATTTACATTTTTTACCTGATTTTAGATTCTGCGTTTTTTATATATATGTTTATGCCATTATCCTTATTCTCATGCTGAATTTATTATGTTTATGAAATTTCGGCTATTTAGTTTATACACGTGTGACTTTATCACAATTAGATTGTTATTTAAATTGGATTTTACAAAACTGAATTTAAAAACTTTGAACGAGCAAAACTTCATACGAGCACTCAATAAAATTTCATCACCTTTAATTTTTATGGCGACTTATTAAGTTTAAGTTACATATATATATATATATATATATATATATATATATATATATATATATATATATATTTATATATGTGTGTGTAAATATATACATAAACGCAAATATAAATATAAGTTCAAATTAATATTTATTAATATTTCATAATATTATTTAAGACCTATTTTTTATTAAAATATATTAACTAAGATAAATTTTTTATTTGAAATTTTTACTTTAACATATTTTCTGCGAAATGGGAATGATACATTTAAGTTATAGGTCAAAGAAATCTATTATAACTCCTTACTCCAACTCCATTTTTTGAGTAAGTACAAAACCATTCTTTCATTGATATTCACTGAAATCTAATAAATATTTAAGATATCTACATTAATATTTTTTAAGGAGATGAACATGGAAAGAAACATTCACTCCTGCCAGCCAATTTTCAAATTAACTATTTTTCTCTGTAAGGAATAGACCATTTTAATAATAACTAGGTTAACAATAACTTTATTTGATAATTATTAATTCATTAAATTTCACTTTATCTATTAATATAAATTCATTGATGCATGATTTTTTGCATCAATCGTAAATTAAACTAAACCATTTACCGTAAAGGCCGAGTTATCAGCGTAAATGGAACTTAATCAATATTCATTTTCTGAAGCTTCTGTTATTATCATCTTTCAGTGATTAACCGTTTTCTCATGAATTATATTATGCATACATACTTATAGCCAGACGTCCGCCATTAATCGATGTTAATATTGCGAAGTATCTAACAGATATTTCTTAAATATTTGAATTAAAGACTATTTAAATTTCTAAAAATTTTCAAAATATTTGTTTAGATATAATATTTTATGACCAAACATTTTTCAAAAATGCTCCATCATTTTATTTCAGCCACATCTTAGTAAGAAGTAACTCTTAAAATCAAAATTCATATTGTATTCGATTGTGTTTTCCGAGGTCTTATATTTCTTTTTCATTCGCATAATATTTATTCCCATTGCTTGCACACCCTTTTTTAAGTGGTATACTGACTTGCTGTTTGGAAGTAAACTGCATTAATTCAATTAGTAACTGTGGTTTAAAACAGATAAGCGACGTCTAAAAAGACTTGATTTTGCGTTTGCTACAAATTATCATCAGAGTTGATCTTGCGTTTGCTATAAATTATCATCAGAGTTGATCTTGTGTTTGCTACAAATTTGTTATTCAGAGTTTATTTATGATGTATGTGAATAATATTATATTTCTATTTTTAATATTTTGCCGCATTTTTATTTTTGTTAAAGCTTTTAAAAATTTAGAAACAATAAGAACATAATTATAATTGGCTAATTAAATTATTTTTTAAACTGAATAATTTTTACATTGATCATTTTAAAACATTGAATAGCTACCAGCAACTTTTTATGCTAGTGTTGATATCAATAATTCCATTATGAAAACCGTTTTGAAACCATCCAATCAACACAATTTTTAGCAATTTTTTTCAATTCACGTTTATCACATATAGTAAGAAAAATGATATACGTACACACAACAGGATGTAAGTAACTTATCGATGCCGGATGCGGACATTAAAGTTACGAACTTAAAGGTCAAGCATTTCATATGATATTATTTTCGCTCCATTTATTTATACCATATGGGACGGACATATTTTCGTTACAGCCGTTAAAGCTCTTAAAAACAGGACGTCACAATACGTATATGCTTGAAGAAATAGGTTTTTTATTGTGTAATTTCCAAATATTTGCAGGTATATATTCCAAAATGAGTAATCGTTTTTAATGCGATCTTTATAGAGGAATTGTAAAAAACCAATTTTAAATAAAAGTGTGTAAATTTTACGTAATTTATAAAAGTCGGAAACTTTCAATTGGAATGAATTTTTATTTGTGTTATAGTATATCTGCGACCTGTGTAAACATATTTGAATTATGGAAATTGCTCAAAGACAAATCTTGGTGTACGTGATTTAAATAAAATGAAAAATAAATTTAAAGAATTTTACAATTGTACTAAGAAATAAAATATCACCATTAAATATTTTATGATTATTGCTGAATGAATTACATTTTGTTTAAAATATGGAATATTCTAATTTTGTTGTGATGTTGCTAAATAGACAAGTGTCTACGTAGTCAAGGGTCTGCGTACCAACATCACCGCAAAATTCATCCAAAGGAAAAATTGTTTTCCTGTTTTAAAAGTTAATAATATTGTTGGAAAAGTTAATATAATTTATTGTTATCTATATACATAATACATAGAGACCTTTTAATATAAAAATAACGTTCGCACTTTAGTAATCTGGTACTTACTTTACCATTTTGAAATAAGGCAGTAATAATAATATTTACACTAGACATATTCTAATACTATAAAGATTTTATAAAAAACATTGTATGTATGTAACGAGGAAATTTGTTAGTGTAACAATAACTCTCTAGTAATTAACCTGAACTCCTCTTTTTAGATTAATTAAAACACTGTTTCCAAAATAAATCATAAAATTAAATATTTCTCTGACCGATTCTGAAATATTCAGCATTTTATGTTCACTTTGAAAGATAATTTAAATTCGATTAACTTTATCTGTTTAGTGTTGCTAAATTTTACAAATACTCCATAGCTATTTCAAACACTAAATAATTTTGGATTTCGAGAAAGGTATAGTAGATCTATCACACTTGTTATAAACTTAATTGTATTTGTGCTTATTTTTCCATAGACTTAATATTATCTGCAATCCAAGAAATAGTGTAAATTAAAGCTAAAATATTACTAAACTAAATAACAATATCTCGGTGACGGAAATAGATAAATTAAACGAATATTTGAAAATATTGTCTTTTTTTTCTGTAAAGAATTTATTTTCTTTTGTTTGTCAGTAATACAGATATCTTAACATGTTACGCTGGAGACGTGTTCAACGGTAACAAAAATAAATATATAACCTGATTGAATGCTACTTGAAGGAATATTACTTTGTAACGAATGGGTATTTATCAGTCATCCATTGTGCTAGATTTTGGAATAAATTGAAACCTGCTGTTTAGGAGTCTTTGAGGTTCCGTAATATGTTTGAAGTGATATTATTTATCCCATGTCATTACTATATCGACTTCCTAGAACTATGAGTATTTAATGATACTTTGTATGGCGGCCATAAATGTTATCCTGATTATCTCAGAAACTATGGCATTTAGAATCATTCTCATAATTTTCCTACATCTTTGCTTTTTTGTTTTATTATATTTTTTAGTGGTTTTCAAAATAAAGATGAGGTATGATTTCTGCCTTTTTTGTCATTAAATATATAAAGATAGCTATCTGAAATTATGCAGAAATATTTTTAAAAATCCTTTTCAAGCGATGTCCCATAATCCCTCTAATTTGAATTATTAATTCCAAAAAAGTTAGAAGTAAATGTTTTATCACAATTAAATGAAACTACGTGATGTAGTATTATTTCTATTTTCTTTAATTTCTTTACCACGACCTAGGTTTCGTTGTATTACAACATCTTCTGGTGGGCTATTAGCAAAGATATCAATATTTGCTAATAGCCCACCTGAAGATGTTTTAATACAACGAAACCCAGATCATGGTAAAGAAATTAAAGAGAGTAGAAATAATACTACATCACGTAGTTTCATTTAATTGTGAATAAAGAATTTCTACAAAATTAACGCCAAATATATTCAATAAATGTCTTTTACTACGCCTAATATGAAGTTACTATGTCAAGCGATTTCAGAGGGAACCCACTATGCCGACGGATAAATAAATTATGAGTATTGTTTTTTCTAAGAAAAATCGCAGTGATAAAACAAAAGATGGATACATGAATTATATTATAAGGATTCCGTTTTTTTCTTACGAGATATGGAACTATGAATGTTTTTCCATTACTGATATTGAATTTGGCATCAATAGTATTCCATATCAAATATAGTTTTCAGGATTAAATATATCTAAATCCTCTTATTTTTCATATTCCAATTGCAGCGATATAACTAATAACCAAAATAAAATTGTGTGTTAAAAGTTCAAATGAGGAAAATGTCCTGATGATATCATTAACTGTATATATTTTTCATTATTCCCAAATTTCTCACATCCTGAATCGTACCAGCAGTTCCACTAATCATTTGCGAATATTTCCTAAACCCTAGCAACTTGTGTTATGTTAAGTATATTCATACTTTATGATTACTATTATATTAAAATATTAGCTAATTAAAGAAAAATATCGTTAATATTTTCTCATATCCACCATACCAGGAGTATAATATCCATATCAACGTAACTTCCCAAAAAGCTGTACATATGAATTGAACAAGAAATTTCATTGTCACAGAAATTCTTTACTTGAAAAAAAAAATTTAATTACTAATTCTGTAAGACAAGAATTAATGTCCAGGAAATCGTGACTTTGTCTTTCTTAATCTTTAATGAAGAAACATTTTAGTTCTCCTATAATTTTGTTTAATATTTCAACACAAATATTTCAAGCCTGCCTTTTCTAACTTATTCTAACAGAAGATCTAAAGGGGGGTAGGATTTATAACCCGCCATTTCCACGATTTTTATGACAGTAGGTATATTATGACTTTGTTCAAGTCTTCATTCGGTAATTTTCTTCATTCTTCATATCAAGAGACTTGTATACTCATGTTCGAGAGAATTTTAAAGAAGTTTACGAAATTTTTAAATAAAAAAATGTACGGAAACCATCATACTTTCTTATGGAATTATTAAATGATTATACTGATAACACGTTGGTCTTGGATTTAGTAAAGTTTTATGCTGCTGTCTTTTACGTGAGAGGTCAAAGTTATAGTTTATTTCATCTGCCTAGAGCGTGCAAGAACATATTGCAGCGCTCAAGAGTGTTTCACGCACTTATGGTGAGTAACGCGGTATTGCGAGGTGTTTTTTTAGTCCCATTGAACGTTTTAGAAATGCGATTATGAAATTTAACTTGAATTAATAGTATAGTTTGAAGTGATATTGAAATAATATGTGTTTTTTTTCGGTTTTATTCATTATTATATATGTTATTACGTGTCTGTCGCTTCGACGTAACTGTAAGTTGGACACTCTTTTTTTATAAATAAATAAATAATTGTATAAAATGTTTTAATCTTGCACTAATCAGTTGCAATTTCTCCTATTATATTATTGTAATAAAATTGGTTGACAGATACAAATAAAATTTTGCGTAACCGACAAGTGATTTTAAGAATTAAATTAAATTTATATTAGATCTTTTTATCCTTTAACTGTACGTTGGAAACCAATCGGCATCGATATGGTAATTTTGTTAATCTATGATAAAAACGAGTAGTAAAAAACTCTACAACAAATCAGACTTGGTAATATAAAATTTCCAATTTTTACGGTAAATTTGTGTTTTATCTAAAACTTTGTTCCTCAGAGTATAACCCTTTTTCAAATTAGGGCGATGAAACAAAGAAGACCATAGGATATTTTTACTGATATACTCCAGTTAATATAGTTTTCAAGTAGGGAATGAAAACATCTCATCCTGACTTGTACCTAATAAATAAAAATTCAAAATAGTCGGTTTGGATTGGAGAAGAAGAGATTAAAAAAAAACTTATTATTGGAGAAAGTGTCCGCTGAAAAATAAATTACATAAGCAAAACACGTGAAAAAAGCTGGTCTGCAAATAGAAATAAAGGATACAAATAAGGAATCGCATATCTATATTTAATTTACAGGTTTAAATCTCTTTTTAACTCATCACTTATTATCTCTTTGTCTTATCTATTATCTTATCACATATTTATACCTATGATATATATATATATATATATATATATATATATATATATATATATATATATAAATATATATTTTTTGTCTATTGTCATTAACTTACCTGTGCCAATTACAGTCTACAACTGCAGTTATTACAGTCTACTCATTGCATTACGATCGATTGTAAGATATTGTTCTTGTAATAAAAAGTTCATCAGCTGTATATTTAACTGAGTAAGTTTCACTAAATTTTAATATGTAAATAAATAATCAGTTACACATGACATACGACATAATGTATATTGAGATCGGCGTCGATATGGTAACTTGTTAAAATCAATGTGCACAAAAAATTTCCTAGTAATATGACATTGATTGAAAAAGTAAATGAACTAAACAGTTTAAACTCAACACTTTTTCCCGAATACCAATAGAAAAAGAAAATCGCAAAACGAAAACCACATGGTATCCCGGTTTTAAAACGAAAGGCAGAGTTATATCTGAAGATTGTTAAGAAACCCCGTAAACATTTTTTGCTCAGATAATCCCTTTCCTGTCACACAGACGCCGCCGAATACCGGAGATTACGTGTCTTACTAAATCTACGGTATCTTACTAAATCTCCAAAACGGATATGAGTGCACAATACGTACATAGATACATAAATCCATATATAAATACAAACATATGAATGTAGTGCGAGTAAACATTTGTAGTTCACTGGAATGTGATAAAAGGTGCGATCGACGTATGAAACTATCCATTAGGTTGTAGAATTAATATTATTACTTGGAAGATAATGGGAATGCGATGGAATAGATCAAAAGCAATCACTTTTATGTTTAATAGTTCTGTAGATGCTATACATTATTTAATGGAAATATTATGTTAACTTAATATAATATCGGTTCTGAACAAAGATCTTATTGGGATTCTATGTAAACTCATATTTCACAATCTCTTTATCTAGGATTTGTGATATTGTAATATTTATGATTTTAAAGTACCCTACTTAAAACTTACTTTAAAGTTGCCTACTTTTCATAAAAGAAACTAAGTTTTACTTAAACTTAAATAAACTAACTTCAAGACAACGTTTAATATTTAGCTTGTACTCACATTATCCAAATTTAAGTTTCACTTTAACGCAACTTTATACAGTTTATAAATAATATATAAAGTTAGAAAAATTAAATCGTAGAAGTTTAATAACAATTTATCTATTATTATTTCAAAGGCTGAATGCAAAGGAATTTCGTAGGGAGTTTTCGAAGTTCATATGTGTGGATTTACAACGCTGCTGTAAAATATTACTTTCATTGTTTGTATTGTTTTATCGTTCAGTCAATACTTACCTGAACCATAAATGTATATATATATATATATATATATATATATATATATATACACATATATATTCCATAATTTAGAGTGGTTGCCTGTATTACTAATGTTATTATGAATTGATAAGTAAGCAAAAATACAGTTATTTAACTCATGATATGAAAATCATAATTTGCCAAAATAAAAGCTAAAAACAACAAAAGACGTTCATTCAAAATGAAAAAAGAAACATGATCTCTGTAAGACTTTTACAAGCTTTCAGAAATAATAACAAATATTCTTCAGCATATTTCTTTAAAAGTATAGATATTTACGTGGCTTTATCTCGTTATATATACGTTTCCTAATTTCATTTGCCTGCGAGTAAAAGAAAAATCTTAAATGTGAATTGTTTGTGTAGAGAGACTTTCTGTCATAAATTATAATTTAAATGTTTTTATTTGTTTTCTAACTATAGGTTTGTGTAGCTTTTCTTCCATAGCTTACAAATCACATACTAAAGAAAGTTGCTATAAAAATTATTCAAATTTGTTTTGTATTTCTTCATTTACTCAGATGTTGATTCTGATATAACATTATATCTACTCGAGATAATACACCCATATCCCTCGGAATACTATTAACGATACCTCACTTATAAAAATTGGTTAAACTATTTCGTCATTACGGTGGAGTAAAGAAACAGACAGAGTTAAACACAGGTATAAATCCTAAATACATATAACTCCTTGCGCAATCGTGTGAAAATAAACTAATTGTTTACGTTTGAATTTGGGTATTTTTAAAAATTTTTTTAATGGAAGCCATGAAAGGGCTTCCATTAAAAAACTGTTAAAAAGTATAAATAATCGTCACATCGTTTTGTAAATACGTACCTATTTGATCTGGTTTTCAGTAACAGGTCATTAATTTCAACAAACATTAAGAAAAACAAAGTTTTGTTGTATGGAACAGACTACACGGCAGGAATAAAACTACTACGATGGTTTGATTTTGCTTCATTAGCCGCAGTTTGAAACGTTTGATAACAATGCATATACAGTGACAATGGCAGTGAACAATAATGCATATACAGTGACAATGACAGTGAACAATTATGCATATGCAGTAGCAATGGCAGTGAACAATAATGCATATATAGTAATAATGGTAAAGTTATTACATGACCTCTATTGCGGTATAATTTTTAAAACGTCGCCAAATTTGTTAACATAAATAATTACACCGTAATGATAGTAGACTATAATTTATTAACTATGAATAATAATTTACATGCTAACGTTTTTATCTACACTTTTTATTTCCAAATAAAATATTATGTATTAAATTAAACGAAAACAATTTGACAAAAAAAGCTATTGCATTGTTCAAAATTTCAATTAATATGAATTATTTATATCCCATTTAAAACGAAAGTTTGTATTGCATATATTGAAACGACATCAAAACGTATGATGATTTTTCCAAGATTTATTTTCCCATATACTGTCATTCTAAAATTATATCGTGCCTTAAAGACGTTTGTGGAAGTTATACCAAGAGAAATTTGCAGAAAGGAACACTGTCAGATTAACAATATGGCTTTCGTGTTACACTAGGCATGCTGAAATCCCACCACGTTATATGCACGTTATATTGAAATATTTTGAGATGTAAAGAAAGACTCAAAATCAAGGTAAAATCAGAAGCTTTATACGTATTCAAAAATCAGAAAAAAATTATTGATTGGTCACTATGTCTCCCTTAAGTACACAAAAGTTACAACAAGTTACAAGTTCAAGTTAACAGTTACAAAAGTTACAAGTTCGCCACACAAAAGTTACAGTATGAAGTTGCAGCGGTTGCAGTCTCGAAATAAAAGATATCGGCACCATCGTCGCCTCTGTTTTCATATCCATAGTATTTATCCACATGTTTCTAGTGTCTACATTCACACACGTGTTTTAGTTTCATATAAGTGTGATTTATATATGTGCTGATAAATTATATTCAGTAGTGATTTAAATTCAATATTTTGATTAATATATTTACTATTCGTAAATATTAGTGAAAAAATTGTGTTTATAGAGTTTTTCAAGTGCTCCAATATAATTGAGGTTATCTATCCGTATGTATTATTTAATGATACCAAAGAAGTATAACTTCTCACGGGCGTACATAAGTACACGCACCTTTCTTTTTTATTATCTGATATATTTTTCGCAGAAATAAATTATAGTAAATTTAAAGAAAATTATATGGTCTACAAAACGTAGTTATATTTTTTCAATAAACTTTATGTAAATTTCTAGTAATGCTGTTTTTTTTAGATTTTCTTTTTCAATTTCCAAAGTGAGGGAGAAAAATGTTTTTGATGTTGAACATCTAATCACGGATTTGGAGTTAAAACTTCTTCTTCCTTCTTAGCTTCTGACTTAACGCTTTCCTCTCTCCCACACTACACATATGCTACTTTTAGTATGTGTCAGTATAGTTTCTTATATTTTATAGTTAACA
Source organism: Druceiella hillmani (assembly GCA_039881145.1). Classification (NCBI taxonomy): domain Eukaryota; kingdom Metazoa; phylum Arthropoda; class Insecta; order Lepidoptera; family Hepialidae; genus Druceiella; species Druceiella hillmani. Next base: position 1,982,519 of record JAYKKI010000090.1, on the reverse strand, counting down.
ATTATCTGAATATTTGTTTCTGATGTGAAACATCTAATGACACGTTTGGATGAGAGTTAAAACGCCCTGATGGTACGTCGTGACGTGCCATTCTGCCAGTTCCGCGGCATTTCTGCTATTTTCAACTAAATTCGGCCAGTTTCGCTTGTTGTCATCTCTTTCCGACTTAACGCTTTCCTCTCTACTAGACTATACACACACAAATTTATGTATGTGTTAGTGTATCAGTATTGTTTCTGCTCTTTTATTAGTTACACTTATCTGAATATGTATTTTTTTTGGTTTCAATTTTCTCAAATAAAAGTATATCAATATAAAAAAAAATTGATGATTCATATCCACCGTGCGTCTCATGGCGGCCCACTTTTTTTTAATATACACGGTGTCGGGGAATAAGTGTCGGAAAAAGAAAGACGTTATTCTTTGACTGAAACATAGTTGATTGTCGTTAAAATAAAATTTAAAAGACGACTTTTTTCAGAAAATTGAAAATAATATTCATAAATATTAGTCATTCATTTTGTGCACACGACACTTGCATACAATATTCAGTGCCGCTCAGAGGAATGATCTGCGAAGAGCTGTGAAGACATCTAGCTGTCCGGGTAAGCACCGCGCTTCAGGTAAGTATTGGGTGTGTTAAAAATAATTAAGTGTAATATTTTTTGCACACAATTAGAAAAAATGTTTATGTTTTATTTCGACGATGATTTATTCCTTTATAGCTAACGAATAGCGTGTTTCTTTGTACGACAATTATTCCCAGAGGCCATGTATATACATGCAAGATCTATGAAACTAACTAATATTTGATTGTAAAAAAAATATCATTAGAATCCTAAAAAGTAGCCCTTTTAAATGATATCTCACTTGGCACATGACATTAAAAAAATCGAATACGCTATTTGCCACCTCTAAAATTTTTTGAGTATCAATATACAGGTATTAATTTGCTTTATTGCTATGTTAAATTTTAACTATGTTAAATTTTTACTATTTTTTTTTCTATGTCAAAAGATTTCCATAAAAAAAAACAACTCGAGCAGACGGACCGACAGCTAAATATAAGGATTTTGTCTTTTTCCCTTGAAACATGAAACTCTAAAAATTATTATCCATAAAATAGAAAAGCTATACAATTACAAAATTGGGTTTAATTATAATTCGAAAGCAATAGTTAACATATCAAACTTAAGAAATCATAATATTTAATAAAAATAAAATGAATTTTTGCTTATAAATAGGCGGTAACAATTAATTATACTGAATATTTCTTGAAGCATCTTTCAGTGATTCGGTTGAGTATAACAAGAATTAGACAGAACTATAAATGTTATATAATCCCTAGTGTTACAGAAAATATTCATCTTTACGAAACCGAACAATTGAAGGAACAAAATCCTCAATATTTAAATAAACTGCAGTTTCACAATTGGTAGTTAACTGTTATCTATAATTTTCCTAGGTTTACTCATCTTTGATACATTATTCAATTTTCCATGAAAAACTTAGTGTAAAATACTAAAATGGTTAACGTGTGTACAAAAGAGAACCTAATTAACCAACTAACGTTTAGGAAAGAATGAGTTTGTTTGCAATAGGTATTCGCAAATATTTTTTATAAAATCAAATTCTGTCATTATAAAGGATGAAAAATGTTATTATTATAAAAAATTAATTTAGCATCCTTTCCTTTATGACTAATTAATATTTCCTTTTCAACGGGCTTCCAAACATTGCTTTTAAATTGCTTTTTTTCAGCTATACTGAACCTCACAAAACCAAGGTCAAGTATTTTTTCAGAGAAAATTAAGAGTAAAGTTCTTTTCGTTATATTGCGTAATGAATAATGTTTCAAAGGGTGTTAAACATAAAAAATAGAAACGCATATTAAAAATAGAATTCAAGGCTATGTAAGTAATTTAAAGTGAACAGGACGAACAAAAAAGATTGAATTTCGTTCAGAAAATACTAAAAAATTATAACTTATAAATAAGAGATTTGCTAGGAAAGCAAACAATTTAAATTTGGTAGCTTTCTACTATTCGTATTTGAAATTTCGTGAAAATTCATCGTGTAATAGAAATAGCTATATTTCGACTTGACGGCCAAGTTTACAGATAAACTTACATATTTCATTAGAATTAGTTGGGATACTGTCAAAAATCAGTATACTTGTGTATACTTCTATTCTTGTCCATCATTACTCCAACATATTTAATAAAAAATATTTTTAATAGTTTTCTTGAAAAATAATACAGAGTATTAGATGGGAAAGAAATGTACAAATGCCGCCTTTAATAATTTCACTTTTCCTTGAAAAAACATCGAGAAATCCTAAAGAAAAACGTCTATCACATAATTATGTTCCATAATCTGACTATGGTGGAACGAAGTCCCTAGGTTCTATTATGTTACTAAGATTTTCGAATAAAAACATATTTTTTGAAAGCTTCATTTTAAGAAGTTATATTTATTGACCGTTTAAAAAAAATCGTATGAAAAAGAAATGTTTAAATAGGTCTGCTTTATAACACTTCACTAAACTAAGCGGAATGTGTTGTTTTTCAGTTTTTATCATTACCGAATAAAAATATTAACTTTATTTGCTTCTTTCACCATTCCTTCCTTTTCTCCCTACTTTTCTCAGCTTTGATCTGTCTGATTGTGTGTGTGAATATATTTGAGCATATTCTCAAATAGTTACATATATTGGCTAAATTGAACAATGATATATTCATTGTTCAATTTAGCCAACCGTCATCCGTCTACGTTAAAATTAATTTGAAGAATATATTGTTTTTACAGTTTTAATATACGTGTCTTGTGACAACATGTCATTGGCACAGACATTTTAATTTATTTCAAATATGGCTGTTCAACACTAAACCAACAAAAAATTAAAATTCTAAATAATCAGTTTAACAAAACTGAATTAGCCAAATAAAGATTTACAGAAATACCTAAAATTGTTCATTCTTTGCTTATCCACAATAACATGAATGTGCAGAAAAAAACAATTAAATGCAATTCTTCTCAAAAAACTGATTTACTAAAACAGATTCACAAAATGAAGAAAAAAATTTATTCTTTACGAAGAGGTATTCTTTTTGTAATAAAATAGGCCGACAAGTTGAAAGAAAATTCCCCTTGACCCAAAAACAAACCGAAATAAATCTAAGCAGTGATTTCGTATCAATAATCACAAGAATGGGATTGATATATAACAAGTATACTTCGGCTCGAAAGAATTATTCGTCACGTCTGAAGTTTATAAAGGAATCTATTAAACATTTATCACTCAAATCAACGCAGATGAATCCCGTGGATTATACATATAATAATATGTAAATATAAAACCGACGTTGTGTACCAATGCACACAACGTTGATTTATATTATGGTGATATTTGCATATATAGTGCTTGTGTATAGATATTCGTTCTATTTTCAAATGTACGTATGGTTTTATTTTAATCGAATGCAATACTAAAAAGTGTGACCAATGAATGAAACTACTATTTGTAGCATAGAATACATACTATTGTTTTTAAGACAATCGTAAATACAGATTAAAACTGTCAATTTTAGAGTGCGGACCTGAAAAGGAAAGAAAAACTCGGAAACCTTATAAGATCACTCATGTGTTGCAGTTATTCAACTTGAGAGTTGGCATAGTTATAAACCATATTTTTTGGGGTTAAAGCACAAAATATGTATTGGGAATTTTACAAGACGGGCGGGAAGGGGAAACGACATTAAGTACTCGGAAAAACATTTTTAAAATTCGAATATGGTTTAGGATATTGTTTGATGGGACTATTTATAAGGGTCTCATAAATATTTTTTCTTAATTTTAGGTAGTGTATCTTCAAAGACATTTGATAAATATGCAATACATATTTTTTTCTGTCCCCCTCCTCTCATTTTCAATACCGTAACTAAAATTATGAGAAAAAAAATTTTTAGAAGCCTACGCAAACGTCACAAAATTATAACGATTGTCCCAGATGTCATAGGTATGAGATATTCCCGTTAATATATATCTTCCTCCCTACTTAATTATAAATGTGTCACGCTAGGAATGTCATATTGTTGATGACTTATGATAAATAAAACAATTTCACTTCAAACTAGATACAAAATCCGCAATGCGCGATCCAGACTCGCGCTTAGTCTGTTTTTTATCTGTTTATACAATTTATATTCGTTTTATTTATTTGTTCATTCTCAAACATTTGTATACATGTTATAGTTAAACGTCTATACACTTCAGCGATAACAAAACAAGTTTATTGTGAAAAACATTATTAAATTAACTTACATTGCAAGACATAAATATTGATAATAACATAAAATTTATGCTTATTCATAATCTACAAATCATACTTTGATACAATTATGATTATGTTATTATGCTATCACACCGCCTTCGTTTATTTAAATGTTTTGTTTTTAATATTGTATTAATTTGGTAGTAGGTTTTAATATTAAAATCTGCTTAGTCTCTTACGAGCTCGGTATCGATCCCTATTCGTTGTTAGTTCCGAAAATTTGACTGCAGATTATAAAATGAATAAATCGCACAGAATAAATAAATATAACCTTATTTTAAGTAGAGTGAAGAAAGAGAGAAACTTAATAACTAAATCCATATTGAATAGTGAAATAAAGAGAAATCTAAAGTACTCATTCATCAACCGTTACATAATTTTGCTTCAACACAAGTTATTGGTTTTAAGACAAAAAAATCTTCTACTAACGGAACTACATCACTTTGTATTTTTGAAATCCTATATACATATTGTCTTGCTGATTTATGTTTTCTTGTTATAACACTATTGAATAAATAATACGCCACTCCTTTTTATAATTAAAACATATTTTGATCGTCTCATCGACACAAATATCCAAAATTTATATTAATAATGGCGAAATACTTCTTTACAAAAATACATTTTAACCTTGTCGTAGTTATTGTTTGTGCAGATCTTAGTTTTAAGCAAAATAGATTTTTAAAATGTCATCAACAGTCTGTAGCAATTGAAAGTAAATACACTTGTGCTATTGCTTCGTTACGTACATGTATATAATTAGCAACTTATCGAAGAAAAAATTGTATTTCCGTTATAATCAATGCATTTCCTACATTGTAGCTTTGGGAATGGTCTGATTATAGATAGCAACTCATTTTATCATAGGTACGTGTACGGTGCAATCTACATATCACCTATATCATCTTTAAGTGTTTAGTTTCTACTTCGGTTATTCAATGTCCAATATGCAGGGTCTTAAATTTAGTTCTATAAGCCTGTTTTGTTAAATATAACAACACCTTCTATGAATATTGTTTAACAAATAAAATACTGGTAATCGATTAATATCATCAAAACGTTATTAAAAGTTTGAATTAGGATGTCTTTCACCAATCGATTTCGTCCTTTTTTTAAATCATGTTGCTTTCTTAATTATCAATATTGTACACAATTTTTATTAGTCTTTATAATAGTCAAATGATGGTACTTTATTTTTTTGCCTTCACAATATAAATTTTTAATCTTCAACGATACACAATAATATACTTTAAGTTCACATATTTTGCTTAATTGTAATAAATTATTCGTGCGATAATAGTTAAATTGGATTTATTTGGGTATTAAAAACATTCGAAGATAATAATGAAAACGAATTTTAACTTATGTTATATGTTTGTATATAACTTTCAACATTACAATTAAATTTATTGAAAGTAAAATATATTACCGTAATAATTTATAGTCTTATATCAGAAAAGTCGAAAAAGTTCATATAATTTTCTTTTATATTACCCAAAGTAATGCTTTTATCCTCAAATAAGAATCCGTATAAGATAATACTGTGCAACAAGTAAACAATCTGCTTAGACTTTTCCGATTTACGAAATAACACAAATCCAGTATGTTGACCGAAAAATGCAAATATATATTTACTTAATAATTTATATGTTTAAAATTTCTAGTAAGCTCTTTACTTACGTAACTCAACACATTTAACCCATTACATATATAATTGTATATAACATAATAAACTAAAACGTTAACTTCATCGAAATTACAAATCCAAAACAAACGTATGTTTTTCCTATTTCAAACAACCGTCACTTCTGATACCTTATACCGCTTGTCGACCAAAATCCATCGAATTACACGATGATCGAATATCGAGATAAGATGCTTCCGGGTTTACTGTGATGTTAAATCCTGTGGCGAGTTCATAACTCATACGTCACAAAAGGCAAGCGATCGAATCAATTATGATCCTGACAACGCTTGCGAGCATACTGTCGTCCAGAATTCAACATATTACGTGGCGTATACTGGTTCCCGTTTCCTCGTTATTGCTACTTATACGTAAAACATACATTATTAAACTATACATGTGCTGTATTTTAAAGTATTTTTTATTATTTTTACGAATTTACCTTAATTTAATGGTTCTTGCAGAAAAAAGACCTTTTATTACCCAAAATATGCATTTTTGTATAAAAATTATGGCTCTTAAGTGATTTTGAATATGAATTCTGGAAAATTTGTATACATTTATTTAGTAATAAGATGTTCAAAATATACAGAAAAAACTGTTAACTTCAGCAGCAAAATTTAAATATACTCAGTTCGCGTAACAAACAAGTAGAAAGGATGATTTAAAAGTTGTCGCAGTGAAAGCATTGTAAACCAAAAAACTTTATATTTTTCATTTATGATTAACAATTCTCTTCGTCGTCTACGCTTATTAGACAAAAATCTTAAAGTTAATTTCTGCACACCGTCATACAAATATTGTTTTCATTTGCTCTCCAAACCTAATATTTCATCTTTACCTATTTATCGCCGTGAAATTTCTTTTTTCACTTTTGGAAACAAATAATCAATTGGTTAGTCCGTGTTGTAGGGTAGGTACATTTCTGGTTTACCTCGATTCGAAGTCACATCTGAGTAGCAGTGAACCGATGCCTTCGTTTTTTTTTCTTTTCATGGCTTCTTTAAGTGTCTTCTTTGTGAGTAATAATCTTTTTTGTTTGCGTATTATTCTTTTTCAATGAATTAATTTTAACTATTTGCGAAAAATAATGGTTGTTCAAACAAATATTTACAGCTGTATACTGAAAACTTGGTCATAAAACTTGTATGAAATAACATAAAATGTTAAATACATAAACATAATTTAACGCTACAAAGTAAAAAAAAAATATTTTAAAAAATAAAAATAAACATGAAGCACATCGCAATAATACAAATATAAATTCATCGATCAGAGAGTTAGAGGGAAAAAATATCAGAATTAAATATGAAGCAAACAAAATTAATGAAGAACTATAAAAGGCACATCATTAAGATCCCTTTGGAATACGTCTTTGATTAGTCACGATATATACAAAAAAAATGATAAAACGTATTTCACAGTTTTAGAGCGTGAACAATAAATGAATCGTTATGAAAGGAATATTTTAAAACAAGTCCTTGTTTTGTTATGCACTGAAAAGTGAATTTTGTTATGCACTTCATGACGTAGAAAATGTAATATATTTTTAGTACGTGAAAATGAAAATCTATTACTATGTTATGTAGACTGTGATAGTTAGGTATCTCAAACTAATGGAGATATAATTGGCAATTCATAAATATATTCATTTTTACATTTATGCCCAAATATGTAGAATACTTAGATTTTCAATCGTATGGGACGAGCTTTTCTTTTTTGAAGTCAGACAAGTGAAAGGTTTCGCAGACACCATAGTCATAGCTTACTACGTAAAGTTTTATACATAAGTATAATATATTTCCTAATTCATTAAGTTAATTAAGAAATCTTATACTCTAACGTGGTGATTTATTCGTGATTAAAAATGTTTACATGTTATTTTCTTCTAAAAAGGACGATGAACTTAATATCAGATAGATTTCGGTGTTTTAAAAAATAACTTATCACCGTAATTTACATTCATTTAAGAAAGCTTAAGATTTCAGTTGTGCTTTCATAAATGCGATGGAAATATTGCGTAAGAATCCAAGAAGGGTTTAATAAAGTTAGATGAAGAAGGGTATTTTCAAAGAAAGTGTTAGTGAATAAATAGAAATTACATCAGAGTCTGTGGATTTGTACGTATGTATTCAAAATCTTTTAAATATCTAATGGGAAATTATTTCATAGGCATTTTACTGAGAACGGACATTTTTATTCAATGATGTCCAGCGGAATAAACAGAAAGCAATTCGGGAAAAAAACAAAATTTTCGAGCTCGGAAATTAATTAGATCTTATGCTATATCATCGAATACTTTAAATCTGTGCGGTAGAAAAACTTTAACTTTAAAATTAATTAGAACCAGATAAACTAAATTTCATATTGATCCATACATATTCACTCTGTTATCTATGATAATCATAGGAAAATTTTTTCGGCGGTATTTTTTTACCTTATTTCCGGAAGTGAAGGCAAAGAATTATTTTTTCCATACACTAAAAAGTTATCGGCAAGTCTTGCGCATGTAGTAAAACAATATGACTGCCACGATAATAACGTTCCTACGGTTACGTTGTTTAATATGTCAAATTACACCAACAAATATTTTGCGCAGAATATCCCACAGAACCTAAGCTTTCAAATAAAGTAACTATAACGTATTTTAACGTGACAGTAATTTTTCTCTATTGCACACGTGCTGAATACTGAGAGAGTATTTAGTAAATTAACAATATTAAGCTTCCACCTTTAGAAATACTCTTTCAATTATTAGAAAAAATAGTAGGTAACGTTTATGGATCAATAAAAATAGTCTAAACTTTACTCGGTTCCAATCCAATCAATTGTTTTTTCAGTTTTTGATTCGACATAAGTTTTTAAAAGTTTCGTTAAGTAGCTCAAATACGAAACGAACTTACGAGTTTGGAAAATTACCATTTTGTTAATGTCACTGAGCACAGTCTGTGACATGAACAAAAAAGTGACATGGTCAATTGAATGCATCCTTCAGATTTTATTAGGTTTGGAAATACACATATGTACATAGGTACACACATACTCACAGATCTAGATGTGATTCATACTCCAATTTCTATGGTAGGATAAACAAGATATGATCTTCTGTTCAATTAGAAATTGGGGTTAGCGAGTAAAGAAATAATAAAATACAAAAATTTTACGAGAACGTACTTGTGGATGTTGTATGTGAAAGTTATAATTTTTATAGTGCTTTTTTAATTTTGACAATTATCCAATCCATCAAGAATTATCTTTAATATATTTAAGAAATATATATATATATATATATATATATATATATATATATATATATATATATCTGAAGATAGAGATGTTCCTTATTTTTTATTTCCTTTTTTTTCACACATGATACAATTCATTTAAAACAGGATTTTATCCCCACTTCAATAATTTACTGAAAATAAAAATACATATTCAATATCAGTTTTATAATATATTTTGCTACAATAATAAAATACGGTATTATACAATGATACCCCGATTGAAAAGTCAGCTGTACGAAAATGTATGGCTTCTAAGAAAAGTTGAGAAAAATAAATGGGCAAATCTGTAATTTTAGTAAGTTCGATTTTCACAATACATAAAAAACACTAAGAATAAATATTCATTGCTTTAAAGTAACAATAAGACAGCATAGATATGTTATGTAACTGAAATGGAACAAAAAGATCACATATAAGCTATATATGAAGTAAAGATATTAACAAATTTACACGTCCAAAAAACCGAAACACAAATAGTACATCGAATTTATTGTTAAAAATAAACACCGAGTTCATTATTGGCACGTAATAAAAGAAAGCATAGCTGTCCTGAATATAAGCTGTAATTTTATCAATTGTTTATTAAAAAAGTAGCTTCAAATGAATTTTTTTTCTCTGTTTTATACATGAGTTTAATTTATATCTATTCAATTCACTCTTAAGTAAATAACAAACCGCTCATTTTCCATACCATAAATAAATATATGTAAACTGGGCCAATAGCCCCTATTTTTAAAAGAAATTTTAATTCTAATGTTTATATTCCAATGCGATAAAATATAAAGAGCTTCAATACCTGCTTTTAAAATCCATTAGAGAAAACCTTTTTAATTTTTTCCAATAAATTTTGAAAATTATTACGTAATATCTAATCTCATAAAAATGACTTCAAAAATAAGCTTGATTAAAAACTCGATTAAACAATTTAACAAAGAGTTTTCAATAACACCAGTCTAATAATCCATTGGAAACAACAAAATTAATTATTAATTAATTAAATGTTTTAAATATGTAGGTTTTTTTACTATTATAAAAATGTCATTTATTACAGTAAGCTATTTTCATTATTTCATCTCGAGGTATTCTTTACCGCGCTATTTGGTAATAGATCTATACAATACGCTTTGAAAGTTCCAACCCTGTAATTCATATAAAAAAAATAACATTATTAATAAAATTATGACTTATCAACTTATGAGAACATATTCGTAAATACATATAAAAATGGCAAAAATATATTTCCGGGTTCGTACACGAAACATAAAGGGACACAAAGTTCGTAAATATGGTAACAAAAATATGTACAAATTCACACAAAAAGGTTAAAAATGTTATTTAGCTATTCCTTTGAAAGACAATTTAAGGTTATGTATGGGACGTTTATCTTCAAATCTCGCGTAGTCCCCATACATATTTCAAAACATTCAGCTGCAAAGCTTTTTCCTGTATGAAATGTCACTAGCACAAAAAATCAAGGTACAAAATTATGGCATTAGTTTCAAGCATCTAAATTAACGCATTGCTTGCTAAGGATGTCTAAAAAGTTAAAATGTTTTATTCGACTGGGGTTAAACTTGACACAAAAATAAATTAGGTAAAAATCTAAGTTGTCCTGGTAATAAATTCAGTGTTTGCGCATATTATTATTCCATACATGTCGATAGAAGAGAAATTAACCAATTAATAACAACAGGAACTGAACGTGCAGAAATATTCGTAATTGTATCTATTTACCACCCAGTGTCATCTGTTAGCGATTTTTGAGAATATCAAATTCTGATTTTAGTTTGTTTAGCAATTCACTATAAAAGACCATACTGGACAAACTTATGCGCCTAAGCTTGATTATAATGTAACACTTCGTCCTGTCACAAATATCTGTGACACATTTTGAAGACATCACATTTAAACAACAACCATGTAAATCATAGAAAAGAGTGAACATCTCGCAAGTGTTTCATTCTATATATTTGATTGAACTTGTTTGCAAAACAAGTATGAAAAATTATCTCGTATTCTACTCAAACCAAGTAGCGGAAGATGTAATATACTCTTAATTTATTCTGACAAATGCTATTCAGCGATAAGGATAGATATATTTTCTAGTATGGAAAAAAACTGGAATCACAAAGTTTTAGTAGGCGTAAATATTTTATAATCTATAGAAATCAAGCCAAAAAGTGAAATATATTTATTATAAAGTACATATAAAAGTCAATATAACAATTCAAACACACGCGGAATATTATGACTGTTTATGACTAAAAATTAAGACTGAACATTATGACTAAAAATTAAACACTGGACTATTAAATAAAAAAAATTACGTGAGATAACTGACAAGAGTGTAAACATAATTAATATGTCACTTTTTAGCGAGCCTTCCTCAATATCTGTCTAGCTCAACAAAGAGTTCAAAAAAATTCACGACAATACGTATGCCTAGGGTCACTTTCGTAATTTCATAAACATATTAAATTGTATATTCGAAATCTGTTTCAAGAGAGACCAAGATGGAAATATCGAGAGAGACCAGATATTGAATAAATAATTTAATTCATACTGGAAATACTTATGAAATATCCGAATATATTAACTCCTTTAATGATCTTAATTCCAGATTAATGTTAACTAGGACCTTAACAATTACATAATAACTAAGCAAAATATATACCGGCCCTTGCCATGAAAAACCACAAAAGTATACGAACAATATGTATTTTAAATACTCATAATATTATGCAGTTCTCAAAGAAAAAGATTTAAAATTTATTTCTAAAAGTGCGAGTAAGCAGTAAACACCTGCTAAATAGGTAAAACCATCATAGTAGTTTAAATTTGTGTAACGTAACAGAGGCGTGGTATTATCATATATATTGTATCAGAGAACGTAAACCTTTTTTCACTGTTTCGTATAATTTTTTGACCGCTTTTCTAAATTCGGTGACATTACACGTAGTTTGTCCACGTATTGCTGAACTTATGATGACCTAGAACCGCCCGATTCATGTCCGCTTACGCTTGCTTGTTATATAAACATGTAGAGAATTGATTTATATGTTTTGTCTATAATTGTTTTGCTTGTTCGTCTACTTGTCTGAATAGTTACACATTAAATTTTAAAATAAATTTATTAACAGAATACTGTTAAAGAGATGTTTTACATCAAATACAATAAAACGGAATCCTTCTAAGATCACTCACGTAGTTGTCTGTCCGTGTGTCACAGCCCATTTTTGTAGAAATTATGCGATGTAGAAACTTGAAATTTTGACATAACAATACATTTTATTTTTATTTCATTTTTTATGAACTAACTATTTAAATACAAAGATAATTACAGAGGGTAAAAATGGAAAACAATTTTTTCCAATAATGAACCATCAATCGTGAAAGAAATAACATTTATAAAATGTGACCAGAAGGTTACGAGAAAATTGTAGTGATTATCCTAGTTGTTATAATTTTCGGAATATGCACTATGGTTTTACGCCTGTGAAAGTTGTAGTGAACGTATACACGTATAGAGAAAGATATAGTAATTTACGTTACAAAAAAATATATTTGTAGAGTTTAATAGAAATAATAAGTACCTTCAAATGTTTATAAGTGACTAGATATCTACGTAACCATCTTAGTGTGAGTTCTAAGAGTCAGGTGTTTTTTTATAAATATCTGTGTGTGTATCAAAGACATACCATGAAATAAAAGCTTCTAGTAGATAAATGAATATATTTGGGACGACATTGAGAGAGTTACAACCTAAGAACAACATTTGATACCAAATTAAAAATTTGCAAATAGAATTAAAGGAATATTTTTAATCATATAATTGCGTAAGGAAATAAATGAGTTGAAAAATGGAATTGTGATGGCAATAGTGCAGGGAATCAAGCAAAAAAACGTCGTTGCTCGTTTTCTGAATCGTTAACAGGAATAATGTATGCAATAAATAGAATGAGTTACACGTGTATGAAATAGAACGGTAAACTAATCAAAACTGAGAGAAACTACACGTTATTAAATACTTCGATAAACTTGAAACTCAGCGTTGTGTTGTTAACTTGTTAATGTTTTAGTACACATTTAGATACTACGAAATATTGTATACACGCAATATGTAGCAAACAATTTGTCCTTTAAAGGGAATTCTGTGCATCAAGCAGAGTATATATGGAACATGTTTCTGTAAAGAAATGTAATTTATTTTTTAGTTGGAGTCGCAAATTTGACAGTGATTTTTTCAGAAACTGTTGAAATTTTCCACACAGTTCTTTAACACCTCCGATTATAATCGATTTAACCCATAACTTTTTTTTTTTAAAAGTATATTTCAGTAAAAGGATGTAAATTTTTTCATCGAAATCTCAATTTTTACAATTTTTACAATGGAATTTTGCAACGGAATAATAAGAAAACGTTGAGAACTTTTCAAAGAGGTGATTAATATTTTCCAATTATGTGAATGCATAGAACCATCTGTATGAATAATAGATACGTTCTTTGGTACACCTGTATAATGTGAAATGGTACTAAAACTTGTAGAGTGCAAGTAGGTAACGAAGTATGAGTAGGATTCCACAAATATTTAAGTACATATAATAAGTCTTAGCATTTAATAGTATATTATGCTTCTATTAAAGTATTCATAAATGTTAATAATTAATTTTCCATTTTAGTATAGGTAACTGGTCCGCAGACTTAAAAATATCATGAGTTTCAAAAACTACAACACCTAAAATAATCACTGTAATTTCCCTGTAATTTTCTAGTTAGATTCTATCAAGCAGGCTATTTCATGATTTTGGGTTCTATAATTTCCAAAACTACAAGAGGGGAGAGCCCAGGGGGAGTATTTATAATTCTAAAAAAACATTTTTGATGCCTTCGTAACTATCCTTTTGAATCAATACCCCCAAACAACGTGTAAAACAAAAAATCGAGTTTCCAACAAAATTACCAGCACAAAACTTAAACAAGAAAATTCAATATATAAACACTTAACGCACGCATCGGACTGAAGAATATTTTTAAGCTATTCTTGAAAGCGCCAAAGTTAATAAATCTTTAACTTTTTTAATAATCGATTCAAATGCCATAAAGAATTTCAAAATTAGAAAAAAATTAATTTCAGTTTAAATGGTTTATCCAATTTTTATCGAGTACAGTCGGGTCATATATGCTAGCAAAGCAGACATCGGTTTGCCGTCACGGACACGCCTTGTATCTCAATCGACAGGGCGGTTTCTGTAGTGAAACTTAACAAAGCCAAGCAAATAAAAAAGGGACAAGAGAAAAGTAAAAAAGGTTATTCGTTCACAATAGCTATGATCTTATTTTATAATATGAGCATAGCTTTGTGCGCACTCGGCACTTAGTTAAAATTAAAAAAAAGACGGAATAAGCTTTTGAAAATTTGCCGAATTTTAAAAATTTGCGACCATTCTTTATCGCATTTAAACGTATTAAAAAAAGTATGATTAGTGGTGGAAAAACACCAGTTTTTTAGTGGCATTTTTTCCTCAAATAAAAAAAATATTTTGGGACACATTATAAAAGTAATAGAGTAAAAAATATTGTAATTTTTTCTGTTCGTCTGTTCGTATGTTTGAACGGACATCGCGTAAAAATTAGAATTTTGATACATAGGAAGTTTTGTTGAGGATTTTAAAACATGAAAGTTGACTTGAATAACATTTAGTTTTTATTTTATCGGAATCGGTTCATTATGTCAAAAGATACGTACATCAACAGATGGCTCTACGTATATTTTAAATGAAATTATATACCAGGATAGACATTAACGAATTGGACATAGCTAGAGATGAAGTATAGAGTAGCAGAAGAATGAAGGTAGCTTAGTCTTTGGACATCTTAAAAAAAATGCAGGTATAGCTAATTATTATAAAATACCTTGTAATTGCTTATAATTATCTTGTAATTGCTGAATTTTGCAGTATTATGTAGTACAGCCTATATAATACTGCGAAATTAATTTATATAGTACAGCCTAAGGCCATATTTATTAGGTCTACATATAGAGTAAAATATGGCGAAGGTAAAAAGATGAGACCCGTAGGAAGATACCAATGTATAAAATCAAGCAGCATAAAAATCCTGTTTAAAGCATTTCGAAGAGTACTTTGAAGAGGTGAAAATTAGTTTCTCGCACAAAATAGATGTTTTTAAAATGCTCATAAGTTTAGCTTAAAATATTCACAATAAAAAAAGTTGAGTTAGTAGCAATAATCCGGGAAATAACTTTAAATTATTTTTAATCCTACTTTACTTATTGAACACTGTAACCCATGAAGGAACTGGGCCTTGTCTACTTTTTATCCTCTGTCGTTTTTCGGCTTATTCAGTTTCAGATAACCAGCTGTCGTAAGTAGTCCTTGAGCCAACGCGCTGTTAACCATCTCACTGAGCGTTTGCCTTCCGGTGTGTAGTTGAGCATCTTGTTAAGAGTCCGGTGGTCTTCCATTCGTTGCACGAGGCCCAGTCGTCTGAGCATCTGATCTTTAACATCCAAGACCCTTGAAGTGCGTAGTCTTGAAGCGTTGTTATATATGTGTATATATATATATATATATATATGGCCTATTGATAGAAGTGACAGTAATATATTTTTAGAATCCAACGAGCGAAAAATATCACTTGCCTATCGGACTCTTAGATGCAAATTACAGGAAAGTAAATAAACAAATTGATCTATTTAAAAAAATTTGTGAGATATTATGTAAAGAAATTGTTGTTTATAATTATTTTAAACGGATTGTGAAATGAATTGGGGAATGCAACGCTGCTCAGTATTCATTTTCGACTAATTTATACAAATACTTTTACGGTCCCATACCGTTTTGAATGCTCTTGTATTGTTTTCGATTTACTCGATAAATTACTGAATTCGATTATTTTGATATTCATTGTATATTGTATTTGGATTAAATTGCACTAATTCAGTGTTCACTAATTTAAAGTCACCAAAACACTGAATTCTAATTTCACAGTGTTTTGACATTCAGGGTAGTGGTACCTATCCTTATGTATACTAAAATTATAAAATTGATTACAAAAAATTTTAAAATTGGTTAATTTCAGTGTGGATGGCTGTGGCCGTCAACTAGTCTGCGACGTCCGCATTGCCGCACGCCTAACCGTTGTTTTGTGCGCATTGCCTGATTTGCCATGATGTTCGACAATGTTTTTGGCCTTATTTTATTGCTTTCTGGTTTTTCTATCAAAATAGAAGGTGAATTTGTAAAAAGGGGAAATGGTAATTTACTTAGAATTAATATGTACACAGTAATATAATGTTTTTCTTCAAATCTATTTTAGGTCAATGTCAAAATAAGAGGTGTATAAATTTATAAATAATAATTACGCGTACATTTTCTTTAATTTAATAATAAGGTAAGACCAAATTATCATTTTTTTTCTTAAAATTAATGAATGATTTTTACTGCTGAATAAAAAACTTCAGTACGTGCATAAATCTGCTCGTATATATATATATAAAACTCTCAAATGAATCTTTTACAATGTTTCGTTTGACAGTTAGGAAAATATGTGGCAATTAAGGTTCCTAGAAATTAATTAACCGTTTCATTTTCCCAAGCCTGGATATCTCTATTTATCTTAATTAATTATTTAATACAAATATCAGGAACAAAAATATATCTTTCGCATTTAAAAAATACAACATTGTTATTAAAATTCAAACTATTTCGTTTGTTTTAAAAAGTAAGAAATCCATGTATTACTTAGACAAATATTTTATCTCCAATTGCTTATACTACATAAAAACTATCTTTTGAACCAAAGGTTTAAAACGCAAGCGCAAACATTAAATTCCTTGGTGCTTATTTTAGTTGAGCTTATATCGAGTAAAGAACATTTTTTTCATAATTTTTTTCATTAAGGGAGGATAGGGATGGAATAATAATTTGAAAGGGCTAATCCACATTCTGCAATTAGGTTATTAAAACTATTTATCTACTTTAATGTATCTAATTGATACATATGGCGGACTTATTGCTACCAAGAGCAATCTCTTACAGCCAACCACAACACCAGTCCAGCCCCGTTCGACGAACGGCCCGGAATCGAACCCGGGTCGCCGCAGTGCGTCACATCGTCAAAGGCCGTATGCCTTGTGATCAACCCAACACAAACTAATATTGTGGAGAAGGATCTAAGGGATATGGAGTGGTATATGGAATAGTATACGGATATGGAGTAGTATAAGGGATATGGAGTAGTACACGGAGTTAACTTCCATTGCTTTTAACCTCAAAGACATTCTTTACTGAGTGGAGTTATTATGAGTTGAGTTAATAATCCCATGACTGATTTATTTATTCATAAGCCCGAAAATATACGAGTACGTAAAAACTTTTATGTACAAAGCAAATTTGCAGCAATATAAGTAATTCAAACAACTGATATTTATGTGAGACAAAGATAATATTTTTATATTATATAATATTTTCGTATTAATTACAAATTTATTCTACATTAGTACCTATTTTAATTATAAAAAGAGAAACATATATATTCATATATGAATCAACATAAAATAGAGAACAAAATGGGCTATAAGTACGTATATAAATCAAAATAAACCAAAGACTTTATCTTTAATGAAAACAACATAAATAAGATTAAAAACAGAAGTTGTAGTAAATATTAACGATTGGAGTGCTCATGAGTAGGTAGTACCTCGCTTATATAGTAATTATCTGCGGATAAGTACTTTGTTTTAAAACTTTAAGGAAAGGAAAATTTTCCCAAAAGTAAAAAATACGTAGCTCATGTTATTAAATCAAACTTAAATAATACAATTCACACATTTTGGAACGCGCCTGAACCATATCCGGGCCGTAAACGACTGACATAACATGCCGTATAATAGAGTTTAAGGTAATAAGTTGGACAAAGGATCAAACATCTTCATCAATCCATTTACTTTCTTACTGAAACCAAGTCGTCTATATGGATCCAAATTACATATTTACATTTATCACGAGTTTCAAAAATACTATTGCAAACGTTTCTTTTGAAAGATAAGAAAAATATCTAGTAGAGCAAATAACACTATAAATGTTCATGCGACTATGGGTAAAAAGTATAAAAGAACAAAATATAAAATAAAAGAAAAAGTATAAAATAAAAGTAAAAACTCTTTTAAATAGAACAGTTATATTGTACAAGCGATGATGTATTGAAACTAGAAAATAGTTAGGTATCAATGGTTTGGCGCTTCAAATCGCTTGCTGATCAAACAAAAATAACATCGGGAGGATTTGAAACCTAAAGTTTAATGACAGAGTTTCTACTTGAGACTGACAATACTAATTTAAAAACCAGCAGACCGTCCAGTCTCACGGTTTATACAGGTTTATACACTCTTGCATCTCTGCGACATCTTTATTTGAAGACTAAATCATGATACTGCAGATGTACTACTTTCTGCGTGGCAAAGTTTCATAAAAATTGATCAAGTAGTTGAAAAATTGATCGCAAGATTTTTATTAGAAATATACGGAACGTTAAGTTCAATCAAATTGCGTCATTAAGATCTTTGATGGATACTTTTCCTCTAACGACTTTATTACAGAAATTTCATGATATGAAATTTTAATCAGAACACGCATTCATTTAAAACTTCAGTTACAATTTTACCTCAAAGATTTTCTATACTTCATGTTCTATAAAAGTCTACCTCTGTCAAATATTTTTAATTCCTGTAGGACCTGATGGCTTTACTCATGAGAGAATTGTATAAAAAAATGTTCTAATAATATTCCACAATACAGACTATTTAACGGATCGTTATGAAATTCAACGCGCATACAGTCTGTATTAGAGATAAGTAGGAGGAATAGGTATTTCTATGTGTGCGAAGCTTCGACCAATATCTAATTTTTCATATGGAGCATAAACTAGAGTTCTTTCAAGATTTCGATACTTTTCAAAACTTACCCACACAGTGTCTTTGAGCTCTTTTCCAGATTTATATCCTTGTCTGCCCACGGCCTATTTCAAGATTTAGAAGACCTATTCTTGAAACAGGTCGTGGCAGAGAAGGTTGCAAATCTGGTGAAAAAATCTGGCCTGCTTGTGATTTACTAATCTATAAATGGACATAAAATTATAAAAAGTTACTCTAAAAATATTACTAAACTTTGTGTTTGATGAAATCGCAAACAGGGTAAATATTCCAAATAAAATTTAAGCAAAAATAATATAAGCCTTGAACTACTCCTGAGACTAGTTCTAGTTTCAGTAAGTAGGTATTAGAAAAGACCCAGGTATAAAATATTTTCGTTTTTATCACCAAGATGAAACTGATTATTTATCTCCACCGAAATAAAGTCGTGTTCTCAAAATATATCTACCAAAAAGAATAATTTTCTCTTTAAGATCAAGTCCCCGCGCTCTCTACCACGGCACCTCGTTATCTTGCGTGGTCTTCGTTTTCTTTACTCCTACCACTGGGACATATAATTAATATGAAATGTCTTCTCTGTCCCTTTATACTAGTCAAATTATGGCTTCAATTATAATATGGTATAATTTTAACATTAATTTAAAATTCAGAATTAAGCAATATTCGGTAGCACAACTATCTCTCTTGATGATGCAGCATATAATATTTGCTTACATTCTATTTAAATTTTTTTGTAAATTCTACCTTTCTTCATTGTGGAAATTATGCACACCTTTCAAACGGAACATGTTTTGTTCACGGTTCGATTTGGCGCTGGTCAATAATTGAAATATTGTTTAAAGGAGTAAAATTAATTTGGCAAATAACAATAAAATGTATTAATAAGAGCCACCAAAGTGAAACATTTGAATTGCTAAATAATAATAGGATTAAATACATGCAAAATGGACGGTACGTAAGTTTATATATATGCCTTCTACGAAATATGATATCATTTCAACTTTTTGATGTTTATTTTTTATAATAGTGAAGTATACTAAAGTGTAAGTAAAGTTTACTAAAGTAATAGGCCAGATTTGTTTAAGGACATCTGATGGATTTTGTATGACAACAAAGCATTCCCACGAGCTACAATTGTGACCAAGTACAAAGGCAAAAACTCAATTAGTACAATAAACCATCCATCATATATGCCGAATGTAGTCTCGTGTGAATGTTTCCAAAACTGTATTTGCTGAAATTGCCACTCTGTGAAACTCTTATTGACTCAATTGAAGACATCAAATGGATTTCTCAGCAGGAATTAAAAGAATTTACATCACTTTGTATGGACGAGTGGATCCAGTGGTAACACTAACATTTGTATTGCAAACAATGGGGCTTACTTCAAGGTGAAAAAAATAAAGTTCAACGAATAAACTAAATTTGTGTGTTTTTTTAAAAATTCCTTGTAGTATTTATACTGAAGTATACCTTTCACAGGTTTGCACAGGCTCCATGAACTTTTTTAACATATTCACATTAGTATTGTTTGCTCTCGCACAAAATGTAATATATTTTTGTGTTATAAAAATTCAACAAAACCTAACATCGAAATTATTCTTCCATCTACTAATGAGCGACAGTTAATATTGCTGTAATTTACTGATTATTGTCTCATTTCTGCATTACAAAAATGAACAAAATGTAAGATAAAAATGATTTTCCTGTCTACCACTTAGTCAGTTATTATTGCTATAGCTAGTTGAATATATCTGATAGAGACTATGCATATCATAAAGACAACTGAGAAGCTTGCTGCCTTTATGTCATGCTAAACAAATTAGTTCTTTGTTGAGATGACAACGTTAATCCATTTAAATAAAAAACGACTTGAAGACATAGATATATAGGTACATATTACGAACCAATTTTTTAATGTTTTAACTAATAAAGGCATGTAACCCACTTGAAATATATGTACATTTATTATTTTAACTAGTTAATTAAGAAGATAACAAGTGGTGCAGGTCAAAATCACAAATAGAGATTTTTATAACTGTCACTTCTGAAAATGTGCTACATATTAAGTTGCTTAAATATAATTTAAGTAGTTCATATGAAACAATCACAAATTTGTGGAAGAAAACTGGGCCTGCCTCGAAAATAATAAGAATAATGTATAATCTAACCAATATAACATTTTGATTAAACTATTCGAAGATAAATTAGACCATTTGTATTGAATTCCAAAATAGTTTCGAATTAAATTATCTCTCGTAACAATATTTTGTATAGTGTTAAATATTTGTACGATAAGAAATTAAATACACTAAAAGATAAATGATAATAGTTTTTAAAACTCATTTTACTAAAACTGCTACTGAGTTTACTATTATTCCCCTTAAGTCTTCTGCTTCAGTGATGGTTACGTTTAGTGTAATTAACTCAAGTAAAATTTACGTAATTTAATTTAGGTAATTTCTACACTTTAGTATTTTCCTCTCGTTATTATAAAGTGGAATAATTCTAAAAATTTACCAGGCTAACAAGATACCTGACGACACCGTATATAACGCAGCAAAATTAACCGTGAGATAACGGTATAGTTCACCTATACTGATGTTCTTGCACATTATGGTTTACAAAATCGCCAATATTTTTTCAAATACGATGCATGAAACTTAACTCTCTCAAAATTTTAAATAACTCAGATTGAAATTATCTCATTCCTTATGTAAATGTGTATATATCTATATTCCTTCAAATATGAGAAAGTCGGAGAACAGTCACAAGTTCCTTATGTTATTTTCACCTCGGTTTATTCTCTACTAATATAACGATATTATCCGTTTCGCGTTAGATAAGTAGCGCTTTTGACTACACGCTTTATAAAATTATTTAACAATCACACTGATAACCGATCGGGATTGGGAAGTAGTTTCATTGCATGTCTTGGGTATTGTATTTATTCGAAGGATCTCCTTTGTCGTTATATACAAAGAAATAATGAAGCAAAATTCTGTAGTACACTACGGGCACCGCATACTTGTTTCTCCCGATTCATTTTTAGATGACCGCATCGTTATTTTGATACTTTTGTGGTATCACTTTGTATTCCCGAGAACGGAATTGTAGAGCGTATTTTTGATACTTCAAGTTAATATTTTTTCTTATTCTTAGTCTGTTCTGTAATTATCTGACTCACCATATGTCCAATATTTTGTAAAGGCTACAACTGGTCAAATGTTTAGGTTCATAATATAGGTTGGCAAGATTTTTTTCATAATAAATAATGTAGAAATTGTTTTCACATACACATATGTTTATAATATTTTTTCGCTATTAACTGTAAAAATAATCTTAGGTTATAATAACGCACAATGTCTGGTTAATTTAAATGTTACTATTCAAAGATGATCTAAGTGCCTTTTATGGACGAAATTGCGTATGAAAATATTACATTAAAAAACTCGTATTTTCCCTTGAATACGTTCCATCTTACCTTCATTTCCGAAAATGTTTTTTTGTTGCATTTTTTGCCGCAAACATTTTTCTTATGTTGATAACAGGAAGTCATTAGCATCGTATAGAATTTATTTCACCGTTCAACCAAATAATGAAGAATAGCGGAATTAAACCGAATTGCTCCTTTGTCAACCTAAAGATCAATACAATGATTTATGCAGTAGGTAAAGAAAATTCATACATCTATAGGAAACTCATTCACCCAACCAAAAAAGGAAATAGAAAAAATATTAAAAATTTTAAAGAGCATTTCAAAAAGAAATGAGAGTACATAAGACGTATACGAGAGATGAAAGAAGCAATTAAAAAAACCGGAAATAACAACATAAACAAAAAATGTAGAAATATCGATGCCCAAAATTAATTTCCACAGAAAAAATAAAGTAACCAAAATATAAAATACGCTCTTTTGAAAGATATGGAAAAATTTAATATTTTTAGACTACTAGAAGAATAAAAGAGGCTGTAAAGTTTTGAAAAATGAAATGAAAAATATAGTAATAAAAAAATATTTTACGAATTACGGAAAAATATAAGTGAACATTGGATAGAATATTCTAGAAGACTGCGTTTAAAAAGAAGAGACAGTCTGGCCAATTCAAGTAATATTTACTACTTTTTTGCAGAAATTCTGGAGGAGCGTAAAATTAATAAAACAAAAGGAGCAAAAATATTACATTCTTGAAGTACGACAAACTAAAAACGCGAGAAGGAAATAAGAAAAATAACACAGACTAAAAAAATAATGAAAAAACCTTTCCAAATCTCTAGAAATGAATGTAATTAACAATATAAAATCTAATTAAAATAGATTAAATATATAATATATATCGGATAACTAAGAAGAAAAGAAGGGATAAAACTGATTTCCGCACATAAAAACCTACCGAAAAGAATAATCATTTCGATTCAGAAAATTATCTCCAGATATAGATCGAAAAAGAATATCAGTCCCCGTTTCTCTTCCCCTTGAACAATTTGTTGTCGTGGGGGCAGTAGACTACTACTCTTTAGAGTACAATAAATACTACATTACAACATTCAATTTTTCTGAAATTAAAGTTTGGGAAACCTTTGTGAAACGAGACTAATAAGAATAAAATATATGGTATTTTTTATGATCTGTACACCAAAAATAAGAAGAGAAGGATTAAAAAGAAATGATAAAGATTACTAACCATTTTAATGTTATGGAGTAACTAGAGGGGTGAAGGGTGTAGGCTTAATAGTTAAAAAACAACGAAATGCAAAATAGTACGTGATTGCATCGCTTTATGAGAAAGTGTTGTTTTATTATTTACGCACCCGTCGATAGACGTAATGAAATGGAAATCCACAACTTCTATAGACATCTCGAAAAAGCTATCAAGCAATGTAACATAAATATAATTTTTATAGGAGATATGAATGCAAAAGTTGAAAAACCTAAAACTACAAGAACAATTTACAATGTCGCTCATTGTTTTGTGTACATGGCTACGAAAAAATATGATGAGAAAAGTCAATGTAACAATATAGATTACAGAAAGTTTAAGAATGGATGTAGTCAACATCACTCCAAAAATGAAATTATACGGACATACCAATTGTTATTTCGTTTTTAATTTTTAAAAACAACATTTTTTTCATTTCTTTTTGGTAAAAATACAGTGTGATAGTTTTCCCTATTCGAACATATTTTTTGAATTTATAATCGAAATAAAATCAATAAAAATAATTGTATCTAACTCACGGTCATGTCACACTCTAAAGAATAAAACATCATTTTCACTATCCGACTATTCCGTCTATTACATTTCGATGTATCTTTTTTAACTACTATTTTGCGTAGTTCTGTCTGACGATAGGTATTAGTTTTTTTTAATACCATGGAAATAAATGAAATTAAAATATGCAATTGGCGAAAACATTGTAATTTGTGTGCATATTAGTATGTACTTAACTTGTGTCGTAAATTGCAGTATGATATAAGAAAGATTGTTCTGCTTTTGTACTTAATAAAATATCATGATTTTCACGCAAATATTTACATTTTGACTAACTTATTCAAAGTTCGTAAAAATCAATAAAACATTTTCTAGTTATATCAAAAACAATTGAACGTAACTTGTATACTAAAAACTGAAATTTTAATGATGTCAATTAAGAAAAGATTTTATACTTGATCGCATACCTGAAAAAAATTCTATAAAATAGGTTGGTTTTGTTTTATCAAAAAAGAATGTTTTTAATAATATGGTTAGTTGTAAATAAACATTGTTTAATAAAATGGACATTTCCAATCACAAATGTAACATAAACTAAACAATCAACACAGTATTCTTTAGCTGGTAGTCATACTGAAAAGTGACTTTATCGATTTTAATATTAGATACCGTGACGCTGGATCATTCTTTACTTCCATTGATCATTAGAGAACCCTTTTTAAATAAATCTATTTGAAATATAACAAAAAATATTGGAGATACAAAATTTTAATTGACATGAAATTTTAATTTTTTTTTGATATAATATTTTTTAATTTTGCTTCATTTAATTAAAACCGGGTTGGACGTAAAATAAAATATAGTCAGTCATACTCACAAGGAATCATAATAATGGTTACAATATCTTAATTCAAATTATTCTTGTTCATTTAATTTACGTTTAAAATAGAAAATTCTAAGGTTTCATATTATGCCCTTCCTCAAAGTCAATAGCCGACTACTGTATTTAAAGAAACTCTTATCATATGTAACAAAACTAATGTAAGCAAAAGCAAAGTTTCAGTGTGACGTTAATCATAATAATGTTGTCATCAATAGCATGTTCACAAAACCGTTCGATCAATTAATCTATATTAGTAATTGAATTTAATCTAAGCTTAATGTAACTCAGAGTTAATAGGCTAGCTAGCCGATTACAAGTAGACGCATAGAGAATAAATATTTGTACGCAAGTACAATACCAGGATTTCCAGAAGTACTGACTTGAATGGGACATCACAAAGTTGACAAATTTAAATTTCCTAACTAGTGTTACTTAACTAGTGTTCTTAACTAGTGTTAGAAATCGATAGAGAAAAATACATAAAACTTATTAAAATTCTAAATCTACTCAAAAAACTAAGTCCGAAGTAAAGGACAAATATCAAAATATTAAAGAATGTGAAGTGAATAAGTAGCTGAAGTCAGTGAATACTTCAATTCACCGAAACCAGTGAACATTCAACCTTACGTCAAAAACTGAGAAAATATTCTTTACCAGAAAGCAGTAGAAGACATATCACTAAACTTTTTAAATGCTCTTATTAAATTGAATTTGAAATTTATTCGTATCAAATCTTAAAATTGAAATATTAAGTCAGTGAGATATATCTAGTCTGTATGCATTTTTATCGCTATCTGTTAAGCTCTATCCAAAATATTGAAAATATGCGCCTATGTAATTCATATGCAAAAAATTTTTAGTATTTAATAAAATATCAATAAAAAATAAGCGAATAGTTATAAAGTATTTCCATTAATTAAAAAAACTTCCTAATTCACTTTAATAAAATGCTTCAATGCTTAATTTTCTTTCAACAGCAAACATATCTAAATTCTAGACACAGATAAAACGATGTTATCTTTAAGTATGAGGATTAAAAATACAAGACTCTGCAAGAGAACTATTACCCAAAAATTGAAATACCTTTAATTGAACTCACGTCGATACATAGAATCCCTATATGAGTAATAAAATATACCGTAACCCTGGTAATAAATATTTTTTTCTGCTTTTATAATACGAGTAGTACACAAGTCTGCATATTACACCGTAGCATGACTAACTATAACTCGTTACTACGGTAGGAATAACCTTCTATTAAGTCGATAGCTCTCAGAACTAAGCAAACTTTTAGCTCAATTAAATAGGCTGTTGATGAAACTTCGACGAATTCAAGAACTCCTGAGTGCCATTAAGTAATCGATTTACGAGTATAATTATTGTCAATGACACTTTCAATGTAAACATCGTAGAAAATGGTTGAGACTTCCAATATTCTGTGAAAACTATGGTGGTAAGTATAATAGACAATAGGATTTGTCTCACACAGTTTGAGGCGTGATTTGTGACATTTATTTTTTGCTAATTTTTTTAAAATTAAGTAAAATGATATTTTTCCGAACTAATTTTTGAATTTGTTAATGAAAATATAGGTCTATTTTCATCAACGAATTAGGTTAATGTTTGAAAAGTTTTCTTCATAATTTGTAAAGAATGGAAAATTAAATGAATTCTGAATGCAATGTTAAACTATATATAATAAATTGAAATATATTCCTTAAAATGTATCGATATCCACTGAATTGATATTAAATAGACACATTATACCTTCGTAAAGTGAACAAAAAATATGGTACCAGCTAACGAATAACACAATAAATAGAATGAGCAGACGAGTGAATGAAACATGTACGAAAAGTGATATCTTTTATTAAGAAAATAAAAAAATAAATGGGAGAAAAAGTCGATGAGGCCCATTGGATTAATTAAATAGTGATGGTGGAATCATATTGAAACGACAAAATTCAGTTTCATCTTGTTGCTTTTACACACACACAGTACAATTGTGACAAGAACAACAAAATATTGCTACATTACTGTTCCTATCTTAGTAGATAATTCTAACTTACCATCTCTCAAGGTAATTCGCGTCCTAATTATTTCTACACACAATAAAAGTGTGACAAGAACAACTAAATATTGCTACATTACTATTCTTATCTTACTAGATAATTCTAACTTACCATCTCTTAAGGTAATTTGCGTCCTAATTATTTCTACACACAGTACAAGTGTGACAAGAACAACTAAATATTGCTACATTATTATTCCTATCTTACTAGATAATTCTAACTTACCATCTCTCAAGGTAATTCGCATCCTAATTATTTCTACACACAGTAAAAGTGTGACAAGAACAACTAAATATTGCTACATTACTATTCTTATCTTACTAGATAATTCTAACTTACCATCTCTCAAGTTAATTCGCGTCCTAATTATTTCTAGACACAGTACAAGTATGACAAGAACAACTAAATATTGTTACATTACTATTCTTATCTTACTAGATAATTCTAACTTACCATCTCTCAAGTTAATTCGCATCCTACTTATTTCTACACACAGTAAAAGTGTGACAAGAACAACTAAATATTGCTACATTACTATTCTTATCTTACTAGATAATTCTAACTTACCATCTCTCAAGTTAATTCGCGTTCTAATTATTTCTAGACACAGTACAAGTGTGATAAGAACAATTAAATATTGCTACATCACTATTCCTATCTTACTAGATAATTCTAACTTACCATCTCTCAAGGTAATTCGCGTCCTAATTATTTCTACACAGTACAAGTGTGACAAGAACAACTAAATATTGCTACGTTACTATTACTATCTTACTAGATAATTCTAAATTACCGTCTCTCAAGGTAATTCGCGTCCTAGTTATTTCTGAAAAAATTAAACGAATAATATTTGCCTGTACTTATGGATTAAATGTTCTATCGAACACTTTATTGCAATAGTCGTGTAATGAAACACTTCGACATAAAGAGGAAGTATTTAGGAAGTAAGCAGGAATATATTTTTGTAAAGTAAATATACTTAGTAAAAGTTTTCCATTTTTGAAGATCACATTTAGAGAGCTAATGACGTGTCTATATAATGTAACAACGTTGTTAGATTCATTAAGCCTGATAAACATTACCCGGTACTGTTTTTTTTTCTAATTATTACTTTATATTAAATTTTAAGTTAAAATAAAGTATATATATATATATATGTGTGTGTGTGTGTGTGTGTGTGTGTGTGTGTGTGTGTGTGTGTGTGTGTGTGTGTGTGTACATAAGTATCTACTGTACCACATAACCATTATATATTATATCATTAAGTATTTCTCCTTAACTACTAATAGGAGAATAGGTTTCCGAACGCGTGTAACTTTTGTTAGTAAGAGTTCTGTGAAACGGACAATTCCTTCGATTGAATCACTGCAGCTCGAGACAAGCTAACTTGATATACGTTACGAATGATGTTGAAATTGTGACAAACATAATTAATATACGGTCTATTATATTGCTGCTCGCTGCTGCTATCCAGTTGCATGATAACCTCCCTCAGTGCAATACCTTCCTAATGAATATATAATCTGATTTTTTCCATCTCTTAGGTACTTTTTTAACGTTTTTAGTTATCATCTTGATGAGATTATTAATACAATTTGAGTTTAAGGACTGCTCAAACCTGATATTGAGAAAAATAGTTTTCCTCGTGCATTGCTTGCCATAATGTTTTATTAGATATGTTATCTAGGCAAGGAGAGTGCATTAATAAAAAGTGACGAGTTGTTGTTATCACATGCTATATCTAGGCAAAATATATTCAAGACGAGATGCAGAGTAATATTGGACAATTTGTTACATTTTTTTTTATTTTTGTGGTTAAGAATAATATAATCTCTTATAAGACCGTTCACCTCTCCGTCCAACCGTCACAATCATTCTTCTAGAAATTATATTATGTAGAACTTTAAATTTGACAGAGCGATAAAGCTCATTAAATATCATGTATTTCAATAATTAAAACTTAATAAATTTATTAAGAATTTTAGAGGGAAATATATTGACCGGATTTATTTTTAGTTTACTTTGTTGTATAAAATATCTACTGGACGAGCATCTTATAAGAATTCAGAGATAATTATTTTAGATAATAAAATTAAGATAATCCTGTAGATTTTGTGGAAAATCTCCATACAATTGTATTACTATGATTTTCATGAGTTTAGAAATATGCTTTTCATGAATCTTTGAATAAACTATCTCATTTTACTTTGTAAAAATAATCTATATATTATTATAATTAAATGTAAAAATATATGTTTGCTTTATTGAAATATGCAGCAATATTAAATAATATATATATGTATATATATATATATATATATATATATATATATATATATCGTCGACGATTCTCCCAGTCTCAAATACATGCACATTCACATTACTCTGGCATTAGCAGTATTTTCCAAATTCATTTATGTTTCAAAACGGTGTTGTACCATAAAAGGTCAAATTGAATAGTTCTATTTTTATTATTTTATAATTTTGAGTGTGCTTTTTATTGAGTCAACTATCCAATTCGAATTCGGTTCAATTTTTGTAAAAATGATATATTTTTCCATTTTTAGTTGTTAAGATATTGTGTGTTACTAAAAATATTATAAACTTACGATGAATTTAACAGAAATAGTATATATATTATTGAAATAAGAATAGATGTGCAGCACTAAATATCACTAACTATAATCAAATATATCTACATACATACATTCATGTGTACATATATTCTTACATACATACTTTTGGCTTCACCGCAAACAGTGCTAAAAGCTTTTATATATCTTTACATACTATACATTCGCCTACAAATATACTGATTGATATATATCATTCATTGTACATACCGGTATCTCTTTACTTACTTACCCGTGCGTGCGTGCGTAGGTGCGTGCGTGGTGCTTGCGTGCGTGTGTGCGTGTGTGTTTGTTTTCGTGTGCATGTGTGTGTGTAAGCGTGCGAGCGTGTGTTTCTTTTTATCTTTACTCAATATCACGCTACATTGTTGTCTACCACAATATTGTTTACCGTTTTAGTTGATTTTATTTCTCACATTTGAACTATGTGTACTATTAACGTTAATAAATAAATATATAAATTTAATTTAAGAAAAAGATAGACAAATATAAATAAATAAAGTTTTTTTTTATTACTTAACTATTTGTAATCTTCTTCAAAAGTGGCTCGAACTAGATAATGGATATGAAGAGTTCGATTCCATATTGAATAAAATTCATTAGCTTCTTACGATGAAGCTATATTCTGACTATCATATTTCAGTGAATCCCAGATCTATAAACACGTAATGCTAATAAAAAATGTTGCATCTTTATTTCACATGTTTCAAATAATATTTTATGTAATTTGAAACATGTGAATTGTGTGTCTTTATAATGTTATTTCAACAAAGAAGAGATGCGTATGTCATGATTTTATCTTATATAATGAACAGCACAGTTTAATGTCCTCACGATACATTGAAATATGGCCAAACCCTTTTTTGTACATAAATCTGAACTTGTTTCTAAATTTAAGCAAAGATAACAAAATGTTGAGAGCAGTCGCAGCTAAGGCTAATGACCACAAAACGTTTGCTCTTAAACCAAATTAACCCGAAAAGCAAAGATTCAAGTTAACGAGGGTAGGAGAACCTAGTAAAAGTGAAACTTATTATCAAATATAGGTGGAGAGCAAATTTAAAACACAATGTGCCATGAAAATTCGATATTTATTTTCTGAAATATGATTACTTTTATCCTTAAAATGTGATGATAAAATTTATATTTTCATTCACGAGTGAGATTAGTTATATGAATAAAATGTTTTTATCCATATAACTAATTACACGTGAAGACATTTTACTGAACCAACGATGAATGCGCATATTTCTTACCATGCGGCCATGGTATATACGTCAAATATATTGTTTTAAAGGTAGCTAGACACTGGTTTTATACAGTAATGGGCTTTAATTTAATGTATGTAAATATCGTGCATACTATATTTGTACATTTAATAAAATTTTCTTTTATTTATTTATGCCTAATGAAATTCTTGCTGTCAATAAACAGATAAATATGAAGAAAACCTTTGTATATTTAATAAAATGTTCTTTTGTTCATTTATGCATAATGAAATTCTTGCTTTCAATAAACAGATAAATATGAAGAAAACCTTTGTATATTTAATAAAATGTTCTTTTGTTTATTTATGCCTAATGAAATTCTTGCTTTCAATAAACAGATAAATAGGAAGAAAACCTTTGTATATTTAATAAAATGTTCTTTTGTTTATTTATGCCTAATGAAATTCTTGCTTTCAATAAACATATAAATATGAAGAAAACCTTTGTATATTTAATAAAATGTTCTTTTGTTTATTTATGCATAATGCAATTCTTGCTTTTAATAACAGATAAATGTGAAGAGAACATTATCTATTATAAAATTAATTTAAAAGCGTTTCTAATATTCGTATATATATATATATATATATATATATATATATATATATATATATATATATATATATATATATATATATCTAGCTTTTGCCCGCAGCTTTGCTCACTTGATATTAAGAAGATGTGAAAAACGTTTATGTGTTAGGAAAAAAAAAGGAAATATTTGTGGTGTAAAGGAAATATGAATCGAAGAAAAATAGTGCGAGTGAAATAAGGTACGTAGGAGAGCATTTGAAAGCAGTATAAATAGTGATTTTATACTGCTAAGATAACATCAGTTTCAGAAATTTGGGATGTAAACATTAAAAGAGTATTCATGAAAGGACGAAAAATGTTTAGAAATAATAAGAATGAGTAAATGTTTAGAATATAAATCCAGGCAAATCGAGGTAACAAGATCAATTTGAATAATTTAAACATCATAAAGTAATGAAAAAGTGGTTATATTCAGTCCATAGTATTCTTGAAAGAAATGCAGTTATCTGATATTCATATGAAACAATTTATATTCTCATTTGGGGCCAATTTAATAAAAGTTAATGGATTTTTTATTTAAAAAGGAATGTACAGAAATCATAATTATTTGATTATTTTTGACTTTATAATGCACACGATCGAATTTAATTCTAATCAATCCCGTGATGTTTTCGACTACACATTTTTAAAAAATTACTTACTAATTATATTGACATTTTTTAGGACTTGGGTGCAGTGGTGTTTCATGTTCCCAGGAGTGACACGAAAGACAAATGCATCAGTTGATATGGCCTGCCTAGAGCGGGGACAAATATCTTCTAGTGTTTACCTACCTTTGGAGCACTTTCATTGATAAACAATGGGTTGTTATACAGATCCAGTCTTCATATTGTTTTATTCCATTAATCGCTTTATTTACGCCA
The DNA here is from genome assembly GCA_039881145.1 of Druceiella hillmani. Taxonomy (NCBI): domain Eukaryota; kingdom Metazoa; phylum Arthropoda; class Insecta; order Lepidoptera; family Hepialidae; genus Druceiella; species Druceiella hillmani. Next base: position 1,949,737 of record JAYKKI010000090.1, on the reverse strand, counting down.
TTATAAAGCTGCTGTTCCACCACGATGAATTTATCCCTGCGATTTCTATACATATTTCTAAGTTTTTTTATTTTTTAGTCGGTATTGTATTACTGTTTAAAATCTTTTAGTATTTACCCCGTACCGACGTTCTGTATTAACTCAAATAGCCGCGCTCTTAGTTAATTAAGATTTTCTCATAAGTAGACACGCAAAATATTCTCAACGCACTGAGGTCTTTTTCAATAAGGTCTTTCATTGTATCTAAATTGAATGTACAAGATAAGCCTAGATGAGGATTCTGGGAAAGATTAAAATTTCTTTCTTTGAATGTTTAAAGCCAATGCTCTATCAAAGGAGAGTATGCATTCACTCATCATCGTGCGTGTATTGTGTGTTGTTTTGCTCATTTTTTACCTTAAACGGAAGTCATAAAGATAGAGCACTTTAAATTCTCTGTAAAATTTCCACATTTTGGTTGTTTTCTACTCGCCGAAACGCAACTGTTGACTGTACTGAGGATCGAAGGCTGGGATTTATATTTACTGCTAGAATTATATTACTGCTTATATTTACTGATTGTGGGAAAATTTTATAATATTCCGAATATCGCTGAAAATAGTTGGACTCTTAGTTGCTGACCTAATATATATGATTTTATGCAGATTGCTACGAAATAAATAATAAACTAGATTAAAAAATCTTACAGCAAATATTTTTTAATTTTTATTTATCGTACACTTTTTTGTCTTTTATATTCTCATTTTATTTATTTACGAGTATTTTGAATATTTGGTAAGTTCTACAAGGCAGATTATGAAATACTGTAATATAATTATTTCATATTTATTTAGTTAAAGATGAAATAATTTTTTTTTAAACTACATACGTGATATTAAAAAGCTAACTGTACCTTCCTACCAAACGACTGGAGGCCTTGAATTTTAATGACCCTTAGATAAAAGGACGGAACGAGTGTAAACGATGCCCGGTTTCCGGGTGGTTGCGTTTCTTCTTGTGTCTTGGAGTTAAATGGTTTTTGAGGAGTAAAATTTAATACTTTTATCGTACATGTGGGAAACAAATCTCAATTTATCAATATATATTTACGTACGTTTCAACAAGCTGTGTGTCTTTTTTTTCGCAGTCTTCATTTTCAGGTAACTACCCAAACTGCAAAAATGCGGTATAATATCTAATGGCCCTGTATGATGGCGGTATAGATTTATTTTCTTTGGTAAATTATTAAAAATTCACCATATTTTATAGACACGCGATTTGGCTACATATTCAAGAATCGCATTTGGCGACCGAGAAACGATTTACTTGAATGAGTGTTTTGTTAAAATTTCTTTCATTTTTAAATCATAATTTAAAGCCTTTTGAATTTATTTCACTTTTCATGATAGAATTTTGAAGTATTTTAACCAGAGATACGGGATCGTTATTATACCGTTGGTATTTTATTATAAGAAATATAGTATACGCTACAATACTACACTACATCATTTGCTGTAGTATATTTTTTATAAAATACCTTTATGGATAATAATTAATTACTTATTAACCAAAATAATTGATTTATTATCTATATCGGTTTTGTGATAACGTGGATCACAAAAATATCTCCAAAATAAGAGGGTATGTGAGCATCAATCAGCTTTGAAACTAAAGTTTATATAAAGCACTTATCATCTTCACTGAGAGAGAGAATTTTTTTCAATTCGACCGAAATAGAGCTTTGTACGTTCTTGGTACTTCTGTATTCGTTGTTGGTATTTCTGACTTTGGGAGTGGTACATGTTAAGATGAAGTAAGATGCGTCAGAGTCGATTGAGAATTGAGTAATACGTGTAAAATTTTTCCTTTTTATGCAGAGCTTTCAGCAAAGATCGAAGTGACTCAAAGGGTAGGAATGTAGATTAAATTAATTTACAGATCTAACCTAATCTTTAAATTACTTTAATCTACATTTGGAATGTAAATTGATATTTTATAGGAAAAAAAACAGAAATTACTACAATGTATTAAAATAGTTATAATTAAATGACAAACTTTGATCAAATTAATAATTATTGAATACATTTCTTCGTTTACAAAATAATGATAAAAGTATGAAAAAGTGTAATATAAAAAGTAAATGTAGATATTCCACCTTGAATTCGTTAAATTTGGTATTTTTAATTTATAATTATTAGTAAAGTAGTAATTAATATATAGTAAAAAAAATTACTTAATTGTAAGTATATTTATTATGATAAAAAATAATAATAATACTTTTAGTATCAAAATGTAATAGTTTTTAAATAAATTTTCTGTAAGTATTAATATTAAAACAAGTTTCTAATAAATTTAAAGTATAAAAAATAATATCAGCTCTACATTTTAAAAGTGTGAACTGTTGAAAAAATTATCACTTTGATTTAATATTATAATTAAAATATGTAAAAATTATTTGAACTAATTAAAATTAATCATTTTATTTAAACTAATAAATGAAGCTTCTGAAAATAATAATTCCCTTTACTACGAAAACTAAAATAGATCATTAAACCCATGTATTAAAGTTACGAAATAATATATAATGAAATAATATATATTGAAATAATGACAAAATCTATTGAATTTAACGTAGGGTTATGAAAAGTATAACAGTTAGCACTTTTTATTAAGAATAGGCAAAACATTGTGTAGTTTTAACATTTATATTACGGAACCATTTCGTGTACAGTATTTCTTAAAGTTTCCGTATTTGTTTGTAAATAAAAATTGTGATAAAAAAACATGAAGCTTAGTAAACGCACATCGATGAATAAATGTTTATTTCCGGCATCACCGAAAAAGTGCTAATCTTTTAATTGTCATAAGTTATTTATCTCCAAGATTCAAAAAGAAACGCAACCACCTGGAAACCAACCATGGTTTATAATCATTCCGCTCTTTTATCTACTGGTCGTTTAAATTCAACGCCTTTCCCCGCGGAAACTTCCTGCCTTCTGTCGTTTGAGAAGAAGGTGCAATCTCAACGGCCCTTGGGCCGTCCCAATTAAGAGATATTATATATTCAGTTTTGAAAAATGATATTATGTATTCCGTTTTGAAAAAATGTGTCACCCTAAATGAAGACACTCGATAATACTTCCTTTTTTTGTCCAAAACATAAAACATTAAGACACTGAACTCGGATTTATACGAGTTAGTGTTATACTAAGCAAATTATTGCATTGTAGTTCACACCAGACTATTAGACGGGTCTACTATTTCAGTTTCGTTCACATGCTTCATTTTTAATTAAAACGTTTAGCTGAATAACTGCTTAGGCAAATTTTAAAAATATGATATCTTGTGAATATTATGAAATCCAATAACATGATGTTGAAATGTATCCAGACGTAATCGAATATGACATTTTAAAATACCTCTTCAACATTTATTTTATTAAAATTTGAAAATCGATCCAAAGTGTCAAACTGATTAAAAATTTATTAGTAGAACACTAATAAATTTTAAATTACACTTAAATACCTAAGTTTGTGTTTGTTAGAGTACGCCGAATTTAAATAGCAGATAAGGGGGTAAATGTTAAGGTTGAATATAATGCAGTTAAGATATTAGATAATATTAATGTAATTTACGTAAAATACATAGAAGTCATACTTTATGTTCTGTATAATTCTTAAAATGGCCTATTTTTATTACTACGAATGTAAAAGAAGAAGTTTTAAGGGTTTTTTTCATTAAACTTTTCCAAAGTTTTAGGATACCTATAGCCGAATTGTATATTATTTTGATGACTAAATCATAAATTGAAAGTAAATATGTTTTCTGTATGCTTTGAAGCTGTTTTTCGTTTTGGATTTGATACCAAAAAATAATTTAGAAAAAAATGTATGTACGTGGCGTTCATGCTTGGGAGAGAAAGAGCGAGCGTGAGTGCATGCATGCACGCATGCACGTGGGAAAATATTAATCTCGCGCGATATTGAATATAGTATTGCTTAATATTATGCCTAAGTTAATGTAATGTCATTATTTAGTTTCGATATCTCTAGTCACTTTTTATTATGTAAATATTCATTTATTTAAAAATAAGCCTCCTTTTATTATCATTCTGCGTATCGAATTAAAAAAAATCATATTAGAAAATGAGAGAAGATTTCGATGTCTTTAGATATTCCAAAAATTATTAGTAATATGCGAAATAAAATTTTTACAACAAAGGCCGCATTCCACAAAGTATTGTTATGTATATCTCGTATTGTTGTGATTGTTGTATGTGTCTCCCAAACTGAAAACATCTGTAAGGTATAAAACTACCACCATTTGCTTGGGTTGTTATTTTTAGTAGGGGTGGGTGATTATGAATTATTTTTATAATCGAGTGTTCTACTAATGAGATGTTCCAGAAAATCGATTATAATATTAGCAATTGAACGAACTTCATAATCGAACAACGAATAAAACTCTTGCAAAGTCTAAGTCAGGTAATAAAGTCACATTCGTACGACAATTTAATATTTCACACAAGACTGTAAAGAGTCATCTAGATGCTTGTAGAGAAGAATAAAATAGACTCGGTTCTTATCTCACATACTCATCTAGTGACGCTCGGTTAATTTCACTTACCTCGGTAATTTGTATTCTTTAAATGTTCGTCATCATTAATTTGTGCGTATTTAAGCAAGTAATTAGAAGTTGCTAATAATCAACACATAGCGAGATATTTTTGTGATCCAATGGTTTCGTTAGTATTATTTATAATTGAATATTTTAAAGATTTGCGAGGGGGATCAAGTACCTTTTTCTTGCCTTTACCAAAAATAAACTTTCATATTAGTGCCACCATTTTTTTGTCCATTTAGTTTTTTTTAAGTTTCAAACAAATATCTCTCCCAATTGAAACGACACTTTAATCATTACATAATATTAGAATTATAAATGTACATTATATCTTTTAGAATGTTTGAGTAATGGGCAGCAACGATTTAAATACAGGAAGTTGATACCTAAACCGAGTGCATTTTTACCTAAACTTTGGTACTAAACTTTTAAACTATAATTAGAGCCTCTGCCAAGAAATTCATAGGTTTTTATTCTTCAGTTAAACGAACTAAAACGTTGAAGCCATGTTACAATATTATTCGATAAACTGGTAGACCATAATGAAATATACAAAAAAAAGATCAAGATATATCTGAATATTTTTAAAAATCATTACAGTTATAAATAATTGATTAGTTAAGTATGTGATTAAAATATTAAACGTAAATATTATTATATAAAAAGTGATTAAAAAGTCAGCCACATGTCCTTTTTAATACCAACAAAATTAAGAAAGTAAGCTAGTAAGATATAATAGACCACTATCTGCCAAATATTGAATGTTTCTAAACAAATTAACCTCAGATTGGTTTGTCACCAATGGTGCAGTGCTTTTTATTATGATTATTATGATTATTATGAAAAAAGGAAAACATGTATATATTTACTCAAATCTTTGTTGGAAGACACAAAATTGAAATAAGTATAGAGATTTAGAAAAAAAAAACAAAACTTAATAACATTATTATAAAAAATACACGAATAAATATGTTAATGGGAAGGATAGGCCTGATGCTCTTATAGCAATTCTTCAGTATCTGGCTTCCGATTGATGAGGTATAATCTGAAATATCCACTTCTCTTCATTTTTAAATGTAAAAGAGGAAGGTGACAACTGACTGACCGAACCAGAGATCAACGCACAGCCGAAACCTCTGAACGTTGAATCCTAAAATTTTCCAAATATATTCTTTATATTGCAAAAGTGAGCCATAAGAAAGAAATTTTGAAAATTCTACTTCTAAGGGGTAGAATTTTCATTTTCAACCCCTATTTTGGAAGAAAATGAAAAAAAAATTAAAATTTGTTTAATATTTCCACGGTTTGTAAGTTAGAGACGTGAAATTTTAGATTTACGTTCTTAATTAATAAAAAAAAATGTGTTTATTGATTTTCAGAAATTACTCATAAGAGGGTAAAATAGGGGTTGAAAAATTGTATGAAATTTCTTCAATTTGTAGGTTAGATACGTGAAATTTTAGATTTACGCTCTTGGTTAAGGTGTGAAATAGGAGATGAAAGTTTGGATGGAAGTCCGTAAGGCAGATGGTGTGCCCTAAGATACTTACATTTAAATATTCCAAGGATAATTTCAGACATAGAGTAATATGATAATTTCAGACATTCATCTAAACGAGTAATAAATAATCGTCTCATAATTGTGAATTCAAGAAAAATAAATTATTATTTTGTGTATCGTCATATCGTATCATAGTGCACGGCAAGGTAAGCGGAAAGAGTGTGCGGGGACCGGGGTTCTGCCGGACGCGGCTGACGCTTGAGGGCAGACATCATTGATGGTCGTATGCGATAACCAATTTTTTGGGATTTGAAGATAAGTAAGTACAAATATACAATAGGGTAAAAACAGAGCTATATAATTTATTGGAATATATTGTAATATCAATTTCTGCGCGAGCAAAACCGCGGGAAAAAGCTAGTTTGGGATAAATTTACTTGTTCCTGAAAATATTTGAAACCATGTCAAAACGCTTTTATATTAGGTTTGGAAATGGAAATCTTTTATAAATCTATTCATGAACATAGCACACGACAAAACAGATACTTAAACAATTTTATGAAATATGAAATGAGTATTTTAATAACACATCTTTGGTGTATAATCTGTGTTGCACGTAGGCGTATTGTGTTATTTACGAAAAGCCTAAATGTTGATAATGACTTGTCTAAATGGGGTTCGCTCACAATGACACCGATTTATATTTCGTGAACCCACGCATCTTTTTCTTTCTGACGTGAACTTTCAGCAAGTTGAAATCAACCCCTGGTAATCAAGTATCTTTAAGTACTTATACATACAGATATACAGTTGAATTTTCTAAATACAGGTTGTCCAGTGGCAGATTTAAAAGTTTGAACAAACATAGTTTCTGAACGCAACACATAAGAGTGGCGCGGGGGGCGTCGTTAGAAGCGCAAGCGGTGCGGATATTTTAGTAGCCACGGGACAGTGGAGTGGAGAGCATCGCGCTTTTGCCGTAGAAGCGTACATTTCGAGTGGATTTTCGCTGTCTGTAGCACGCCATCGATTTAATAATCGTTACAGTATTCGTCGATTATCTGATGGACCATCGATCAACCTCATTCAGTCATGGGTAACAAGGTTCAGAGCTACAGGATCAACATTAAATAGGCCCAGGCCAGGACCTAGACCATTGGTAGCCACGGATGAAAATGTCGGGAGTGTTATGGTTTCTGTCGTTGAAAATCCCCGTTTATCACTGCGTACACGTTCATCGATATTGGGAATTCCGAAATCAACTTTACAGGTATTTAAGTTCCATCCATATAAAATTCAAATTGTTCAAGATTTACACGATTCAGACTTTGAATTAAGAAAAACTTACGCGGAGGTGATGTTGTTGAGATTTCGTACTGCTACCCGGATGGGCAACATATTCTTTAGTGACGAAGCTCACTTTCACATTGGAGGATATGTGAATAAGTAGAACTTTCGTTACTGGGATGTCCACAATCCAAGACAAATGTATCAAGAGCCTTTACATAAGCCTAAAATAACAGTCTGGTATGCCATGTCTGCATCTGCAATCATAGGGCCTTATTTCTTTGAAAAGCAAAGTGGCCAAACTGTAACTGTGAATTCAAAGAGATATGCCCAGATGTTAAATGACTTTTTCAGAGTAGAACTACAGAATAGCCCATCCTTCAACCAAAACACATGGTTCCAGCAGGACGAGGCCACAGCTCACACTGATAATGTGTCTATGAATGCATTGCGGCAGTTATTTCCAGAAAAAAATATATCCCGAAACGGTACCGTACCGTGGCTACCTAAGTCACCCGATTTAAGCCCATGTGACTTTTTCTTATGGGGATACTTAAAATCCGTTGTTTACAAAAGAAATCCGAGCAATGTGACATAACTTAAAGAAAATATTCGAGCCGAAGTCAGTAGGATACTCCAGTCGCTCTGCAAACGCGTTTTTGAAAACATGCGTGCTAGACTCGAAGAGTGTGTCAGACTCGATGGCCGCCATTTAGAATACAATGAAAATTTTAAAAAATAAAATCCGCATTTGTTGTTATAAAGTTAAAATAAAACTACTTTGCATTAGAGGTGTAGTTTTCTTTACAATTTTTCAAACATTGAAATCTGCCACTGGACACCATGTATATAGTAATATTTCGTGTTACACGAATGAACCGAAATATTCTCAAAGTTATGAAATGGAAATGGTGACTACAAATTTAACTTCGTCAAATGTAAATTAATTATTAATGTATAAAGGAAAATTAATACTCCAGGAAATGAATCAAGTTAATTACGGAAAAAAATGCATTAATAATGAAGCATTTTTATTTTTTACTTATAAATTTTTAATTATGTTTGAAGCGTTTGCTTTGCCTTCATTCTAGTAAGCTTTGCTTTGCTAAGAAAAATAATAAATTATTTTGATTTTCGTTAAATTAACATGCAGATACTTTTTTCAACAAACCAAGCAACGTATTAAGTGTTTCGTAAAGTAGTATCTGTATCATTTGAAGATATTTAAAAGTTTATCTCAGAAAAGATATATTTAAATAAGGATTCGTGTAAAATAATACTGGGATAAATAATTCGAAAATTGTGAATTCATTGAATTCACAAAAAAATTCCGACTTACACATATATACTTTAGTTCAAATCCTTTATGTTGACCAGAAAATGGAGACATATTTTTATATAAAGATTCTATATTTTAAAATTTCAATAAGTTCTTTCTTTTATATAACTCAAAATCACTTAAATATTTCTTTAATTTTATATGATAAAATAATCGAAAGTTTTAACATCATCGTGATGAAAAATTCAAAATAAAAATATCTTCTCTACTTTACCGAACATCACTTCTTATATTTTAAACCGCTTGTCGGGCAAGATCTATCGACTTACGCGATGATGGCACAAGGAGAGGAAGGACGATTCCGGACTCACTACACCGTTAAACATTGTGGAGAGTTCATAACTCATGCGTCACAAAAAGGACGAACGAATCAATTATTTTTCTAACAACGCTTGCGGGGATACGGTCGCCTCGATTCATTACGTGGCGTATATTTGTTCCTGTATCCTCATTATTGTTCCTTATATACAGAGGAATGGAAATACATATATATTATTTAGTAATATTTGTGCTATTTTATCTTATTTTCTATTTATTGTCACAAAAATATTTAGCGAAATTTCTTACAACTGTTTTGAATTTTCTGTAATTGGTAATTTGGGTGAAAAAGAGCAGTCATTTTTTACAATGTACAAACGTCAATAAAATTATGTTTCTTAAATTAATTTCTACATAACATTTTTTAGTTAATGACAAAATATTCATTATCATTTATTTGAATATTAACTTCAGCATCAAAAGCAGGAATAGTTTTTTTGCTTCATTTAAATTGCAACGATTTATTTCAAGAGCTCTTGGAATGAAATGGTTTTAATTTAAATGAAACTATCTTTCTTTTGCAACATTAACCTTTGAATTCCATAACTTTATTCAAAATAATTTCACCCTGCAATCAAAAATATTATTTCTACACGTCCTGAAAATGGCCCTACATGACTTCCTTCACCTCTTAATCATATTGCAATTTGTGTCTCCTCATCTCCTTTTATACATTTGGGAAGAAATAATCATAGGGGCGAGCTGAGTCCGTGTTAAAGCATAGGTGAACCAGATATTTGAAACCACAACTAAGTAGAGCAACTATCGCAAACTTTTTTCAATTTTCCCCGCATTTCATCTTTGATGGCTTTCCTGAGTCTCTTTAATATATTACGATTCGTTCATAGTAACAACCTTTATAGACCATCATCAAATTTTCTTCTGAATCCAAAACATTATAGCCTTAACTGTCCAACCGATTTTGGCACCTTAAACTTTTTGGAGTGTGGCTTGTTCTTCTTGTCACATCGCATCGATAGCTATTGGATTCAAGTGATGAACCAAAAATTCATCATCAGTTACTTATTCCAGAATAGAGGTAAGATCTTCGTCACATAGATACGCATAAATAATGCTTTGAATGTCTTATTCATTATTGTTTCTAAGATGACATAAGCTTATTCCTACTAACGATGAATGTCGACTCTTCTTTTGCTGGGAACCTTCCAATGCTAATTTTGTAATTTTTTCCACAATATCTGACGTCAAGACCTCAAGTGGCTGTCCGATACGATTTCATCTTCAAGAGTTTCTCTGTTTCTAAGAAGATCCATTCCACTTTTAAAACATAGTTTTACCAGGGTAATCATCCCCATAAGCGGTTGTTATCTGGTTGAAGAAGTTTATCCTTACTTGATAAGTAACCTTATTAAAGCACAATGTTCGATTTATACAATATTTGTTGTTTTTTTCAGAGTTGACTAGTTTTTAAAATACTTTACTTCTACAGAACTCTTATTTACTAATGATATAATTTATTGGTGATTAAATATTTTTTATAATTTTATATTTTGTTAGATGATCGTATCAGGCGTCTTTGCATGTTTTAAAACAGAAATTAACGTCATAATTTATGTTCATGTAAACACACATACCGATCCGTTTGTCCTTTTATCGAAATATGAAAGTATTGCCGTCATATCTAGCAATAGATGGTGTCCATAAAGGTAATGAAGAAAGTTTTCAAAGAAAATATTAATACATATATATGAATCATATAAATGTCTATTGGTATGTATATAAACGCATGTACGGTCGTACAAATGTATATATGTGTGTGCGCTTGAAAATGCTTATCAAAACAAAAGTGGGATGGGACACCAACTTTTTGTATATGAGAGTGCTCAGCGGAGTAAACAAAAGATATATTTCTAAGCTGATTAGTCCGTTCCATCCTTCAATATGTTCAGCGAAAAGTTTAACTTATGGCCTATAAAAACTAAAGAAAAAGTAATTGATTGGTACCCAATAGCTTATCCCTATCTCTATGTATTTCTCTGAGATTTGTTTGCCGGTTTACCACATCTTCCTTAATACTTCAACAAAATCAGTGATTGAGCAATCATTTCAAAGATTACTTTCATCACTAATGATTAAAAATAAACAAGCCGTTCAAAATTAATTTTTTAGTTCTATATATATTATTTCTCAAAGGTGTTTATATTGCAAACGGCGCCATCTATTGACAGATATGCATGATAGTAATTCATACAGTAATTATATAAAACAGCGTCATCTATTAGAATTTTTTTACAATTAGACTTTCATTATTACCTCTCATATGTGTGTAATCTTGAACATCTCAATAACACGTTACAATTTTTCTACAATTTTTGAGTGGTTCTATAGACACCCCTTTTTCAAATTTTACGTTTAATAAATTTAAAAACAATGATGTGGTGGCATATTTCTCGCAAACAGTATTTCAAATATTTCATTATATTTCTAAAGTTACACTGCATAAAATTAGGAAAAAGAAAAAGTCAGGTCTTGTGGGACACCCAATAGAACCGAAGCTTCTTACGCTTTTCTATATAAACGTAAAACGATAGAATCAGTCCCTCCCTCTTCACCTCCCTTTACACCTACCCCTTTCGCCTTCCCTAAGGTATATTAAAATTTATTCACTTCCTTAATTTCATGCCTAAAACAAACTGCGTCATGCATTCGTCTTGATGTCTAACTGCGTATAAAAAATGCGTCGTAAATATAGTAAAACATATTTTTAACCTGCGTTCACCAAAGTGTAATCCATCACCGTGCCTCGTTTAAAAATAACTGGAATAGTGAATCGAATGTGTAACGCCACGTTTAACTAACGGTGAGTTATTTCGGTCGCGTTTGTAACGAGTTACTAGAAAATGACCCAAACGAGATGTGTGAAAGACATCAATGTTCTAAACGAGGAAAATGCATTAGTTTCGATATAAAAACACAAATAATTTTTAATTTTCTTTTACAACGATGGCGATAATACATGTAATACTCTATTAGAGATCTTTTCAGTTTTATAAATATAATACTCTATTAGATAATTATGTACTATTGATAAACGGTGTTGCAATTTACTAAGAGACATATAAAGTTGTTGTATTTCTGAAAACATAATTAATGTACCGTTCTAGTTTACAAAAACATTTTTCCGTATTCATTTAATTTGTATGATCGAAAATAAATACATTTGGTAAAACTTTGATTTATAAAAGTATTAATAATCAAAAATAAATTATCACACTTAATGTCTATAACATTAAATTCCAGAAGTAACGAAAAGGAGACTTAATTAGATATAAAAAATGTAAATAAAATATATAATTTTTATATTATGTAAAACATTTAAATCAAAAACGTTGATATTCCTACCAATATAATAAATGTGAAAATTTATCTGTTTATTTTTCATACACCTTACACGACCTAACGGATTTTGTATTAAGACAATATGAAATTTTACATGCAGATAAAATATGTCCTGGTTTAAACAATAAACTATACATAATTACTTTATCATTAGAAGAGTAGATCAATGACTATAAACGGTAAAAAAAATTATACCCGGTCAGGAAAAACTGAATGTAGTGCTAACACAATAGGAAAAGTTCAAGACCACATATACATATCGTCTATAGGTAACACGCAATAAGTGTTTTCATAATAATGAAACTATGTATAACAAGAGTCATGGACTATTAAAAGTATTATTACTAGGTGTTATATTTATGGACTTTTATTATGAAAACTTATCAATCCTTACGTTAATAAATTTCGTCGTTCGCAAATAAATATATTGCCAAGTAAATTTCTTTGAAAAATAAGTCATTATAAGTTATTTTAATACCACACGGGTGAATCCGCGGACGTTCCAACTTATAGAGATATTCTTCATTAAGATCAGGATTGCATACATCTCCTTAATAATTAGCGCAACAGAAGTGTACAAAGGTAGATTTTTGTTTGAGTTGGTAGAATATTTTAAAAACTTTTTAAGGAGTGTATCTTGTTGAAAACACGATGACTAACATCATTTACTTGAGGGCGCCAACTAAGATTTTGATCGATCAGCAGGCCCAGGTTTTTAATAGTTTACGTATATGGTATTATTGTATTATTCAGTACTAATTTCAGTCACTGCCAGTCTGTGACTGCCAATGATGATAGTTTGAGGCTTAGGTTAACCAAAAGACCCATTTCATAAGATAACTGCCCAATTAAAGCAAGATCTCGATTAAGGATGTCGATGATTTTTGATATCGAATGGAGGTTCTAATGCGCGTAGTTTTGTAAGTCATCAGCATAGAGATGATAATTGCTACAGATATTTTTAACAACATCATCAATGAATACTGAGAAAAGAAGAGGAGATAGAACTTCACCTTGAGGTGAAGTTGTTCCACTCAGAATATGTATCTGATGACTTTCATATCGGAATGAAAGTCGTAAGATACATATTCGTAACGTCTTTCAAGCCGGAAGTCTTAACACTGTTTTAAAGTAATTTGAATCTTGGTGTGGTGTTGTGGATTAGAGCAGTTTCAGAGATTGCGGTTTCATAATAATGATCATTATGTACAAATCAACTTCTGAAATACGATTAGAGCTCACTTTACGAGAGTGCCTCGCACAATATGCACGTTTAAGAATGTAACAGTGTTTCTATTAAACTATTTACAAAAAATAATTCGAAAACTTTTTAAAATCACACCTATAGTTTTTTGGCAAATTTTAGGTAAATTTCTGATATTTTCATAGCTTGCTGTAGACAGTTTCAGTGACAGAAAAGGGAACATATTTTGTAGACATTTCTAAAAATATATTTAAAAATGCCTTGTGGAAAATTCTAAAAGAAAACATTTTGGAATTATTATAGTTTGATATTTTATGTGAGGATAAAAAACATAACAGAAATTTAGTACTTTATTTAAGCACTTAAAATGTCCATACCTATATTATTAAGTAGGGTTTTTTACGGATTGCTATATTTTATTACTATGCTAAATTTCAAGTTTCTACGTCAAATAGTTCCCAAAAAGACAGCTGTGATAGACGGACAGACGGATGGACACCGAATAAAATGATATTTACTTAAATATGATTTTGAATTTGAAATACAGACAAATCGAAAGACTCGAAAAGAAAAGAAAAGAATATATCGAAATACAAGCGGCATAAAACTTTTGAATAGTGAGTTATTATTCACCAGACAAATTGTTGCCTTTTTTATGTGATGCCTTTTTTATATGTTTATTTTTGCTTTAACGAATATTCCATTTGCAAAATTGATTTACATTTCTTTGCTGTTTTTATAAGATTCTGTACATAAAACTTCATGTTCTCTTTCTTTCCCTTTGTCCTTCTATTTAATTTTTTTTATTTTGTTTAAAATTTTTTGGCACGAATTCTATAAATAAATAGTCCCTATAAATTAATACTTGTAATAAAGTCCGCATGGACGAGTTCGTAGTGACAACAAATTTTCAAGACGTGAGGATTCAATTTATACGACACAAGGAACTTTTGTTAGACGTCATCCATTACGTTTTGGATGCTAATCCAAATATTTTAGTTTTACATTATTTACCTATTTTTTCATCTTTTAACAGTGTTATGCAAAAACTGACTTATATATATATATATATATATATATATATATATATATATATATATATATATATATATATATATATAATAGGGGCCAGGTTAATAAGAATTTATTATTTCGACCCTTCCAAAAAAAATTCAAAATTAATACCAAAAATTTAAAATCTTTATAATAAGTTAACATGGACCAAGTATGCTCACATTAAAGGATCACTAACCTGACGTTATTTGTCTGTTACTGAAGCATTTCAAACCAAAACTCTCAGTATTGAAGATAAATGTAAAACGTCTCCACCTGAAGGGCTCCATAATAAAATAATGTTTGTACCGAAACATCTGTGCAGGGAGAGATTATATGTGATAATAACAAAAAATACCGTTTTGTAAATCTTTCCGCACAGTTCTAGTTTAATTTGAATGCGAAAAAATATAATTAAAATATTGCTTTGGAATTAACTGCTGTATCATAGAAAATATCTTTCTGATCCAAGTTAAGCGTATTCTGGTTATTATTGCTTATGATTATCGTGTTCACAATTAAATAAAAAATGTCTACAGCTGTCATAAATTCAGTTTTTTTATAAATACTATTTGGTGTTTAACATAATAATTTTTTGAAAGTTAAAATAAAATATTAAGCTTGTGGAAAATAAAATTGATCGAGTGCATGTCAAACTTGCATATAAGTGTTTATGTTAGATTTGAAACTGCGTTAATTATAATATTTATTGAATATAGTCGTCATTACGCCTTATATATTTTTTTGTTATGTCTCTTGGACATAGTGGATTGTTAAGAGAAAGTTTTTAACACATTATTATTTTTAAATTTTCCATTACATTAGCCTTTCTTTGATGTACGATACAGTGAGTTAAATAACAAAATTTATAACCCATTCGAAAGTTCAAAATTATTCCAATAATTACGATATTCTAGTAATTATTAAATCATAAGTTGATGTAAAAATGAAAGACAAAGAAATACATATATATATATATATATATATATATATATATATATACACCCATTTCTTTAGTTTGGAATTATCGCACATCTAATCAAGTTTTACATGATCCCAAAATTATCGCTTCAAATACAAACTTCATTTACAAGCCCATAAAATATTTAACAAGTAGTTTCTAAGTTTTTATCATCATAAAAATTTAAATATGATAACATATCTTGTAAATACATGACAAAAAGTTAATATCATGTTACCAGGTTCGCGCACGAAAAAAAAGGGACACAAATATCGTAAATATGTTAACAAAAATATATGTAAGGCCACACAAAAAAAGGACGAGAAGGTTATTTAGCTACTCCCTTGTAAGACAGGTAATTTTATATATGGGGTTTGATGTTTATTTTTGAATCCCGTAGAGCCTTTTTATATATTTCAAGATATTACACTGCAGGCTTTTTGGCTGAATAAGATGTCGCAAGAAAATGACGATTTAAAGTTCTCTATTCTCACTTGTTATGCTATGCTTCAAACATTCAAATTGTTTTTAAATTTATTTACAAATATACATTTTTATCATTTAATAAGTCGAAATCGAACAAAGTATCTACTTATCGCAAATAAGTAGCTGTTTTGTTCGATTTCGACTTATTAATTCTTTGCATTTCCAGTTGAGTTAAATTTCATAAATAATGACTTAGTTGCAAAAAAACTATACTCTTTTGGAACTTCGAAATTTTCATATCAATATTAAGTGTAAGTTATTGATATATATATATATATATATATATATATATATATATATCCGGGTTAATATGTTAAAATCCATGTTTTGGCGTAATGTGGTTTTTGAGAAAAATCGGCGGTAAAAACAGTTAGAGAGACTCGTGAGTGATCTTATGTGTTTCATGTCTCCTTTTGAGGTACGATATCATAAAAACTAAAACATTCTAGTAATAAATTTAGTGTTTATGCATATTATTATTACATGTATATTAAATATATTAAAAAAGGAATAAACCAATTAGTGCTAATAGACTATCCATTTCATTGTTATTCAATATCATTAGTTAGCAATTTGTGGACATCAAATTCTGTAATTCAGTTAGTTCAGTAATAACTTATGAAAAATGACACTAGACAAATTTAGGCATAAATGCTTATTTTAATGTAACGCACTCTCTTCAATTATATCCCGTTATTTCTGCTACAAGTTTCTGATATAGCAGGAAAATCTGAAAGGTTCTAACAAATATTATATTATATTAATTTCTGTAAACTTTTTTGTCAAAAAATGTAGAAAATACTATTGTATTCTATAGAAGCTAATGAGCGAAAAATATTCATATAGATCTGACAGAGCGAGAGATCTGAAGTGCAGAGATAGAAAAACCAGTCGTACTAGGTTTACGATAGATATCACAATATTTCATGATGAGAAAGATCAAGCAGAAAATTAAAATTTTATCTAAGATAAAGTACCTCTTAAAAAGATAAAGTAACTTTAATAGTTAAAGTTGGCAACAAAAATGTTTAAGCTAAATTATGGCTATTCAAAGAAAACATATCATGTGAACTGACACTATTCTAATAAGACTTCGCTATTAAGGTGCGCACTGACAAGGCTACAAATATAACAAATGCCTTTGTCACATTCCACACCAAGCCTTTGTCAATGGCTATTTCTAGCTCAGCAAAGTGTTAGAAAAGATCCACAATGAGACACTTGCTTAGAATAACTTTCCCAATGTCAGAAACGTATTAAATTATTTATTCATAAGCTGACCTCTCATGACATTTGTAACAAACACTTACACATTTACATATACGAGCACTCATGACGAATTCGACATTTCATGACGAAAACGTAGAATATGTTAGTGTTAAATATAAGTTAAAATTGTTCTATCACTCAAAATTTACAATGATGTAATAAATTAGTGAAATAAATAGTAGCTCTTACCATATAAAATCTCAAAAAATATTAGAAATATATAGACTTTAAATTACGTAACATACTCAAGTGAGAGGTTTAGATTTTGTTTTTAAAATCTGAATAGCAAAAACTTTCTACATACATAAAACTGTCAATGTAGTTTCAAATCGTTGTGACCTTTTTTCACCGTTTAATATAATTCTTTGACCGCTCTCTCTAAATTCGGCGAACGCACATAATTTGTCCACTTCCACTGAAGCGATGACCTAACACCATCTGATTCGTGTCCGCTTACATCAGCTGCTTATATAAACATGTAATGAATTTGTTATATTTTATCTATGTTTTTTCGTTTGTTCGTCTATTTGTATTTGGAAAAGGTAGGATTAAATCTTAGTTTTTATTTTTTAAAGAATTATGTTATAAATATGTTATATACCAAAGAATATTAAACTCAAATTACAAAATTGTATGTGCAAAAGTGCACAAGGGCAGAAGTATACATTTTGGCAATCAATATGATCCTACTAGGCATGTAGGACATTATGAACACGAAAAAAAATAAGGAAAGTTAATTAAATTAATAATGGTATAATATATATGATTTAACATATCAAATATATTATATATATGACATTTGTTCATAGAGAAAATACATGTCTTTATCATATATAAATATATATATATATATATATATATGTATATATACATATATATATATATATATATATATATATATATGGATTCACAAAGTATAACGCGGAAGGAAGGGAATTTTATTTGAATTCTAAGAATAAGTAATGTTTTTATGAAAAAAAAATAATTTAAACAAAAAACTCGAGCAGTGGGATTCGAACAAAGATCGCCGATTTTCATTTTCACATCCATTTTCTTTTCTATTAAACCATATTTAGATATGTTTAATCTTAGCTAGTATAAATTAAACAAAAAATTGAATGGAAATTGTTTATTTGAATTCATTCATTATCAATTCCTAAAACAAAATCAGAAAAAAAGTAAATTATCGAGATTCGAACTCAGACTTCCGTTGCGTGCCGTTTGTAATCCAGTACTTTAAGGCTGCGCTAAAGACTCATTGGACAAGGTAACGAAATAAAAATATACTAACTAACTCAGATCCTCTCCTTCGATCGCATTTAGCCTAGCACAGAGTAAGCCAGAAATCGACCTGTTTAGCAATACTCACCCTACCTCCGATCATGCACGAAGCGCGAAATGTTTTCTCATCAAATAATTTTCGACAAGGAGCCAAAAGGAATTTTCACTTCAAAAGGAAACAAAACAGTAATTAGATAATACAATTTTTTTTCATTCATAATTTTTATGTATTTTTTGTGCATGTATCACAAACATACGGTAAGATAAAAGTGTACATGGAATTAAAGAATATATTTTGGACGATATTTAAAGAATTATAATCGAGGGACAGGCTTTGAGAACTAATGATATAGAATTTGCTGAAATAACGTGAAGATGTAAAAAAAATTAAGAACGATCATTCTAGAAATGTTCTCAAAACAAGGTTATACTAAGTTTCATGAATCTTTTCCCATAAGTTGATAGATTTAGGAAAATTACTATACATTACAATGCTGTCTAGAGCAATACATACACGACTAATTAAAAAGTGGTAATGACAGGGATCTTTTAATGTCGAGGTGCACGTATATATGGCCATAGATTTACAACAAATCAAAATAAGAATAAAAAAGTTCCACCATTAAATCCGCAATTAAGCAAGTTATGGCTTTCCCTGGAGCTAAATAATTCACGCGTATCTAGAAAATAAAATTAGTTCATTAATTTGCTTACAGGTCTATTTGTTAAATTTACACTTAAGAAACAGTGGGTCAACATTATTCTAACTAATTTGGTATTTTATTGGAATCATAATTTTTGTTTTTTTGTTTATAAGTTTTCTAATGATACAATCAAGTGTGGGTAAACGCCCTATTTTATTAATCCAAAGGAAACACCGTGTGGGTTAGTGTACTGTGGAGATTTAGTTTTAATGCTAAACATTTTTCTTTTTCGTTGGCTTGCCCTTGGGTAGATAGATAATAACAGTTATTATAAAGGGTTTTGTAAACGATGAAAACTGAATAATACGAGTGTTACCGATCTTGATCCAAATGGAAGTTTGCATGAAGGTGTAGATAAAAGAGGAATAATAAACACATTTTTCGAATCAGAGATTCAATATAATAATGTACTAAAAACCTGTCGAGTCGAATTTCTATTAGAAGGGTTCCGTATATACTTAGATTTATGTGAAAGTTTAAAACATTTAAGAGAACGAAGTACTTGTATTAAATTTTATGTAAATGTTTATAACATTTTTCACCATTTGATATATTGCCTAGAATATCTTTCATTATCGTAAATATCCTCCCTTTCTAAAATCTTCATAGTTTTGGAAGTGGGAGAGAGTGTATGTATTTTTTGCACGTTTTCATGCATGACTTTTAGGGTAAAGCATTTAAAATAGTAGTGAACAAGTTGGTTGTGTTCCTTGTTAAAATATAATCTTTTTTAAATATATCTTTTTAAATTATAAAAAGATTTAAAAATAAAGTTCAGGTACTTAAATTGCCCCCTCAAAACTTAGCATATAAATATTTTAAAACATTAGCTGTAAAATATGCAAACTGGTAAGATCTATAACTATGCAATATTTTTTTTGACGTCTCAAACGAAAACTTCTATGGCTGTGGCGGATAAATAGACTAATACATGGGTGATGTTATAAACTTTTTGCTTTTTTGAGGTAAGGAATGGTAAAAAATTACGAAATGATAATGTTATGATATCACAATTTTAAATTCATTTTTTATTTTTAACTTTTATAGTACCAATAGGCGATGTCTCTGTTGATAGTTGTGAGGGTAATTACGTAAATTTTTATATTTCATTACAAATGTTAAAATAACCAAAACCTTAACTGGAACGTAGATTTTGACTCCGTTTATCTATATAAATCGTAATATCTCAAATCACAATCGTAAAGGATATTTATAGTTTGACTGTGAATCTTCATACATGACATTAAATAATAAACATATTTAATAAAAATTACCAATCGGTAAGGTGAATTTCGTAGACTTTTTGAATATATATGTATTGCTGACATTGCTAAAGCAAATAATAATAAGAAATAGCGTACAAGAGACAAATATATAAGTTGGCGAAAAAATTATTTTTTGATTGGCAATTTTAATTAATCACAAAAATTTGTAAAAGAAACAAATAATTATAGCGCCCTCTAATTGACATATAGTAGAACTTGGAATCATTTTATGAAGCCAATATTAGGAGGCCACGTCTAATTTTCGTATATCGTCATTGATCATAAACACTCTTTGAAAGTTGTCGTCTTCCGACACTGGAGTATTTTACTATGGAGTATTTTACTATTTTATTTTTACTATTTTATTAGACAAGAATATATGGCAAAGCTTTCCAAATGCTGCCCAGCTAAGTTTTATTCTCCGATTGAGCTCTTTTTGAAGTTGTAATTATCTATTTTGAAAGTATGTCCTAGGTGTACATAATTATCAGCTATGTGTGTATTCATTTTAAGACCTACCTGTTGAGGAACTTTAGTTAGATCAATGAAAATTGTGTCAAAATTATCCAGTGATGTTGTCATAACTATTATATTCGTCGGAGATGTGTGACATGCTTGCAACTGGTATTGACGCCAAATTCGTTCCAATCCAAGAGCTCCAATACATCTTCTAAGGTTGTAGTAAAGAATTTTGAAGACATTAAGCATTTTTGTTATACATTTTTCTATACATGAATTGTTTCGTACTCTGGTCCTGCAATTGGACTGATATGTTGGTTTTACTGCACAAGTACTTCTATAATTTAGTGTATCTATTTTTTTCATTACATAATTGCTGTGAAGACTAAATCGAAAGCTTTTTCGTAGTCCAAAAACGATTTGGAAAGTACGTGAAGCATAGAGCCTGCTTGTCAATAATCTGTATATTTAATGCAAGAACGTTCTCTGGACCCACGAAAAAAATTTTTTTTTAATAACATAATCTTCTCGAGGTGATGGGTGAGGTGTACACAGCTGGACAGTCAAACAAAATATCTTCTCAAGTAACTATACAGAAATATTTTTCTCCCTATCCCAGGAGCGCTCCATACCAGAACTTGAAGTGCAAACCAGCACTTTATTTAGAACGTAATGCCGAAACTGGGGTAGATTTGTTCAAATATTCCAACGAAAGTTCAAATTGTCGGATCATGTAATTTACCATAATAATATAGCTATCGAATTACAGGACATGGTGGCGATCAGTACCAGGTAACATTGGGTATGGTTCGTCTGAGTTCACCTAAGTAGGATCCCAAATAAAGCAGCTCTCTGATGGCGTGCAGCAAGAATTTTGAAGAATTGCGTAATTACGAGCACACTATGAATCACAGAATAGATTAGAATTTAGTATAATCTTATCGGGCAGCCTTTATAGATGCTCGTTTTCACTATAATAGAGAATTTAAGCGAGCTAGGCGTTCTCATTTTCGAAATTTTGTCACTTGTATAGGTAATACGGATCCCTTGTGAGCATAATATAAGTATTTACGGAGCCCTTTAAAACCCTTGTATTTTGCGCCCTCAAAAGAACCGACTGGAGATATACCTGGTATATTCACGAAAACCTAGAATATCCTCTGACATAATTTTCCCCCTATGGCGACTCCGAACTTGATAATTTCGAAAAACGGCATATCAGAAATTCATCAAACATGCTTCCAGTTAGTAACATTGATTCGGAATTACGTCATTTATAGACGACGTCGTAAAAATCTTTGAGTCGCACAAGGGCATCGTACAGCATACAGCGGCGCTTACAATACTCATGGTCTTTAATAGCTGTCTTCGCGAAGGTCAATTTCCGGAAATTTGGAAAATTTAAAGTCATACAGAAAAGTGAGAAGAATTCGTCCAGCGAGCCAAACTTCTATAATTTTATTATGCTACTTCTAGTATTCGGAGAGTTGCTAGAGCGAATACATGCAGCGCGTTTATTGGTGCGACTATCTTATTTGCCGTGATCTGATAATCAATACGGTTTTCATTCCGGAATGTCCGCAACAGAAGCGATTTCAGCTGCCTTGTCCTGGATAGACGAGGACCCGGATAAGTACGTATTTGGAGTTTTCTTGAATATAACCGGGTTGTTTGGCTATATGTGATGGCCGTTATAAAGTCCCGAGACTTGTTAGCGAAACTCCGCCGGACAGTAATAGACTATTTTTACGATCGAGTTATGAGCGCAGTATATTGGGAAGAGTGCTAGGGTGTTAACGAGGTTGCTCGGGGCTGAATACCTTGACCCTCATAGTGATGTATACGACAATATTCCTTTGTATATTGGCCTGTGCGCCATTGATGTGTGTTTTGTTGCACGTCGGATCCAGAAAATAAGATCGGTTGTGCCGAGATCGCAGCGCACGCCAATTATGGCTACGACCAAAGCCTAGTAGTGCTAGTAGCTAACTTCGTTTCAGTCCTTGGTTAAAATTATATGAGACTCCGTTGTGCTTTTAGTTTTTGGCACAGGAATTCCTTGTGGACAAAAAAGGTGTATTTTAGAAATCTGCGGTTTAGGTAAATTTTTCTAATTCCAAGTGGAACGCTACAATATTGTTTTACCCAGTAGTATTTGGGCAATTGAAAAAGACGTGATTGGCTAGTGATTACTACATGCCCAACATGTTTTGCGGTTTCGAAATGCGGGACACAAATCACGTGTCATTCCATTAGCGTAAAGTTTATTTATGCGCTCCAATAGTAGAGGAAATTCATACAAATAGTACAAGTCTAAAATATTAAAGCCAATTCTAGTGTACAGTTTCGGTAATAATTAAACTACTGGAAATTTTTTAATTTGTGATGATATGAATATTCTAAAACAACAAATACCCTTATCTTTCTGTGATAGAGTTCATTTTTGGCATCGGTTTATCTACTTTTTTAGACGGGTTCATAAATATGACATAATTCTCATGCTGCGATATAGTGGTTCTGTCTGAGAAATGTACGTCGAAAAGATAAAAGTTATTTGCAATTATCTGTATGGAGGTTGAATTGCTCCTGAATAAACCCATTTGATATCCATACATTATATTTGTAGAATTCACGGTCTGATGTAAAAGTTGTTCTACTGTATCATAAGGACGCTAGTTTCAGAGCATTATCTTGAGTCAAGGCGTGGCCAGAAAAATACGTAGTTGCTATTTTTTTGAATATTTCCGAAATATTTGACAATGCCTAGTGGTCACTAATTTTTTCCACGTTAGAGTTCCAGGGAGCATCAGCGGATCTCCGCCAAATTATTATGAATTATTTCAGCGATCGACTTATTGTTTTGCAAGATGGAAATACAGTAGTATAGAAAACGTTGATCAGAGGCTGCTCGCAAGTCTCATCTTTACGGAACACCATTTAGGGCACCTTTGAAGATCTGCTCTTTTGTATAGGGGTATGTTACGGTATGTGTGGAATGGTGGGAACGGTGCACCGTAAGGACATTCAAGTATAGTAAACAAATCCCGCGTCGATAGTTTGAGATTTATTTCAATTAGAAATTTTATTTTGTCGATATTAATATTAGTCGGCCGGTATTACCTCAATTAGTCCCTTAAAATGTAATCAAGCAGTCCCGTAAAACGGAATAATTGGAACGGTAAATTTAGGAATCACATCGAAACCTAATCTATGACATATCTCATGTAGCTCTTGCTGCAGATTAACCAGACTGAAATTTATAGATTAAGTTGTAATGCAAATGGATTAATATATTCCCTATATTGTTTGTTAATATTCAACTTGTTGATAACGTTGATTAACGTGGTACTCTCTACATATTCTCGATCGTAGATTGTTATTTAAGTTTTTTAAATACTAGATTTATTTAAACGCTCAGTAATTATTATATAAACAGATACTATTATTTACTTATACTATAAAACCCTTTTCACCTCTTCAAGCCGCTCTTTTCATATCCGTATTTATAATACATGACTGCTCTCTGTTATATATTTACAGTAACTATCTGCCAGAAAGTTCATCAACGTTCGATTAAACATTTTGTCTTTATTTTCTCCTTCTTCTCTTTTATTTTCCTGATTTATTCACTTTATCATAACATATAAATTATTTATCTTTTTTTATATGTATATTGAATATGAATTATTAATAAAAAACATTTTTATATGGAATTACGTGGTCTAATGTGAAATCACAGTAAGACATAATTGTTTGGTGAACATAATTGTATTATACTCGTAAACATCCATCCTTTCTGACGGCTTTGTCACATGAAATATAAAAAAATACAATGTCATTTTATATTATTTTTAAAAAATAGAATTACATATAGGCTATTTTTGAGAAGTAACAGAATTTCCTTCTTAAAGTTTAAGTATTACTTTAAGAGTTTTAATTCCCATTCTCAATAATAAAATCCTGTGCAGACTGTTTATCTCTAAATCAAATATATCAAGAGTATCAAAAATTATGATAATGCTTAATCTTTTTAAGTATAATATTTGTAATATACTTTTATAATATTATCTTTATCAATTGATACATTTAGAATATGAGTATTAAAAATATTGTTTATAAATAATAGTAACATTTCTCATCAAAAAACACATCTTTTTAGGTATTTTATACCTGTTGCTAAGATCTCGGCCTTTGAGTTTCGAGATATCTTTATTGATCATAATCTCTATACGCAAAATGCAAGCTAAGGACACATGCACGCAGGCACGCACGCCCGCATTCACGTAGGCACGCATGCACGTTCGCACGGACGCATACACGCACGCACACATAATAAATTTCATCAACGGGCACGATTTACACACCGGTAATATTGAAATTTGCGATGAATTTCCTTTCCAAAAGTATAAAGCTAAAGAGCTTTTTTGTTACTAAGGAAGTAAAAACTTTGACTCATCTATCGAAAAAACTTAAAAACTTAACTTTGCTTGTTGTTTTTATTTATGCCCTTAATTTTTCATAATTCTCATTTAATTTACGCAAAATTTCCGTAAACAGCTTTACATTATTGTCTTCCAAAAAGACATTAAGCAACTCTTTATGTACCGTGTTTCACGTAATAAATCTCACCTCTTTGTGTTTCCTTTTGATGTCACCGTCTTTGTAAGTTATTCTCAGTTTGTTGACATCTTCCTGGATCAAAAAGTTCATTAACTTTGCGCGCATCAGCCTTCCTGTAGCTGTTTTTTTATTTTGATATGGTATAAAGATATGGACATGTCACAATGTCACATACTTGTATTTTGTGTTTATATGTCATAATATTAATTTGTTAAATGCTATGACAAGATTATTTTATACATCATTATGAAACATCACTGAGACCACGTTACTTGAGACGGCTTCGCTTTAAACAATTAGACCTATCGCATATTATGTTTAAATACTAAAAACGAAATTAAAATAAAACAAAACTATTTAAATTGCTATTACAGCCAAAGTGGTAGTTGAAATAAAAGGATAAAGTTTAAATTATAAGTGGTTAACAATTATTATTGAAAATATTCTAATTATTTACAATACTTATAAACTGTTTATAAACAATATTTTTCATTTTGTTATCCGAGTTAAATATGGACAATTTTTTCGAATTTGCTACTCGAAAGCTGCATATAGTTGACCGTGAGAAAAGCAAGATTCTTTGAGGTTGATGCCGCAATGTTTTAAAGTTTGTCCTTGCTCTATGTTAATTGTAAAACTGTAGGCTAATTTGATTGGAAATTGCAGTCTTTTAAATTGAAATGGGAGGTCAGTAGAGATCAGTGGTATTCTGGGGATAAACGCTGTATGTTCTTTGTCTTTTCCAGTCATAAGTTCGGCTTTGATATGTTATTCGATAGCTGTTTAACGATCATCCTTGTGCCATGGTGAAGGTAGTGTAATGGCGTTCCTGGTACTTGCAAACAGTTTAAAAATTCTGTAGGGAAGTTGTCACTTTCTTCAACGTTGACCATCGTGTTGATCGATTTGTATATTTTCTCTTGAATGAGAATTTTACTTTGAATATAACGTTAATATCATCGACAATATTATTTTTAGTTACCAAAATTACCCTCTGAAATAGCCATTCCGGATTGATATAGTTGCGAACAATGTTGGGATAAATTTGGTCGATGAGTGCGTTCTCAATAGTGGCTTCGTTGCAGAAATCACTGTTGAGTTCAATGAGGCCGGTTATCTAGCGAGTATAATATGTGCGTTCGCGTATTTGTAAAAGTTTTTGACCAAATGTCTCTTTGTTTCGTCTTTCTATAGTTCAACTCTCATATTATGTTTGTCGCAGTATTTGTATGCGTGGCCAGAAATGTGATTTTTTTAAGCATGGATTGATTTCGTCTGCTGGTGTTGACTTGGGGATAACTGGAAGTGATTTTTGAAAATCTCCTGAGAGTATGAGTACTGCGCCTCCCATCACTTCAGAGTTTCCTGGCAGGTCTTCTAATGTTCTCTCCATGATTTCGAGTAATTTTTTATGTACCATTTTGTATTCGTCCCAGAAGATAATTTTAACTAGTTTTAGAAGTTCACCCTGTCCAGATGCTCTTGAGATTTTACATACTGGGAATTGTGCTTCGGCTATATTCAACGGTACTTCTAGGGAAAAATGGGCAGTGTTTTCTCCTTCCACAAGTATGGCGGCAATGCTTGATGATGCCAGTACAGGTGCGATGTGTTGTTTAGCACGTATTTCTACCAGCAATACATTTATTAAGAATGGTTTCCCGGTGCCGCCTGGTGTGTCTAAGTAAATAATTCCACCAGTGTTGTTGTTAATCCGGTCAATGAAAATGGTGTAAGTTTTTTTATTGTTGAGTGGTTTATTGTGAGCAATGTATTGAAGTAATTCGTTGATCTTATAGCTTTTTTCTTTTGTAATTTTGAAGTTTAGCACACTGAAAGCATCCCGTCGTAGTATTGGCATCCCAAGTTGTATTAAGATATAGTTTTTTTATTGATAAACATTTACATTCTAGTCAAATGAGTGTTTCATTGAAGATGTTTTCGTTGAATTCGATGGCCAGTTCTGGATGAGCTTGTCGGATTTGGTACAGTATGTTATCACTAATACTCTCTTTGAAGGAGTCCCGTAGCTGTTTTGGGTTTAATGGGTTACACGTTGTTAGTATTATGGCGCATAAGTCTCTGGTTTGTTCAGCTGAGACTATGAGCGAGGCTTCTTGTAGTGTTAATTCCCAGTGGTTTTCCAGTAGTCCTAAGCGTCGGCATGCTTCTCTGTACGTCTGGCATAGGTAACCGTCAACAGTATTGATATCTGTGAAACTTATTGTTCTCCCTATTTCATGTAGCAACATCCGGAGATAGAAACATTCGGTGTTGTTTGGATGTACGGTGTATACTCGGCGTAGTGCCTTAGTTTTCTTGATTTTTAGATGATCTTCTAATGGAATGTTTTTGGCGTTGAAAGATTTTTCTCGTTGTATTCCCTGTATAATAGGTATAATAGGTAGGAATCCATTTGGCACAGTTGGAAAAAACAGTTAATGTTGTGTGTGGTTCGCTTGTAATTTTCCTGGTGGTTTCTTTTGTGAAATACACTCTCTGTCCATTTTTAAAATATACTGCTAGATGTTGTACAGTTGGTTCTTGTTCGTGTATGGGGAAACCGAAAATCCGCCACGTTGCTTCCTTACTGTTGATGTCCCATTTTGTATATGAGGATCTCGTCGTTTCTGTTTTGTCGTTCGCTGCCTTGGGCTAATTGAAATGCTACCATGTTACTTGCCTTTTTTCACATACTTACAAACATATTTAACGAATTTCACTGCATTCCAATATTCTACGTTTATGTGTGCTTGGAACATTTTGAAAAGTGTGTTATATGGTACACACTTCCCAAAAAAGATTCTTTGATTATCTATTTCCAATTCGTCGCTGCCTCGTATTCGTATTTTTGCTGTGAAGCTACCTTTTTTGGGTGATCGTCTTCTGTATTTTGGGATAGCCAGCATTTCCGGTTTATGTGTCGTTCAAGTATGTTTTGGGTATTTTTTGTACATTTTCCATCACTTATACATGACGAATTGTGGTTTAATGGCACGCATGATCCGTGAACCATGTTTTTCACAACTGTGTCGTACAGCTCGAGATCATTTTGTGGATTGGGGAATTCAACTTGGATAATTTTGTCTCTATCCGTGGGATGAATTCAGTCGTGTAGCCATATGAAATTGTTTGAGTGAGGCAGTCCTTGTTTTTGCCACTTGATTGTGTACATCCAGCATCCAAAGGTTCCAAAATTGTGGTATTTTGTGTGTGCAGGAAAAATGTGGTACTTCAATATATTTTATTTGTTTTTGTCGGAAAACTAGAGCTATTATGTCGTATCGATCCATGGGGGACTTGTCCATATCTTAGTTGTTCTTTAATTTCTGGCCACGATTAGTTGCATGTGAATGTTATGAAGACGTCAGGTCGTCCATATGTTTTACGTAAGTCATGGCATCTTGAATGTATTCATGCATGTGACTTTCTATTTAAAATAAGGGTAAGGTTATTTTTTCGAATGTCGTCAATGTTTTCGTCATATATGATCGAGTCTCGAAGGTGAATCTGTTCTTCCTTGCGTAGTTTTATTTAATTATATAAAGCATCCGTTTCATTTCTATTTCTGCACACATATTTACCAGAATTATTGGGATAAACGGCGAGTGTTGAGAATGTGATTGTATGTTTTATTGTCTCTGATCATTAAGCAGTAAGCATAAGGTTGGATTTGTTACATATTAAAATGATATCCGTCCTTTCCATGCAGATATAATAATGGATATTGGAGGGCATCGGCTATAAACGGTGTGTCTCCACAATGCATTGTAGTCCTTCTTTTCTTCGTTGCACAATTATGTCAAGGCTTGTGTTACTCGTTTCACTGTTTGGTTTTATTCGTGTACTGCATTTCACTGATACGGAACTGACGTTCGAATTCACGACGGATCTTGCTTTATATGCTTGTAACAATGGGTAGCCTCACCTTTACAAAAAAGGCTTAGAATGGTCCACAATGTCCAGAACATTACACGACATTCGAGATTGTTCTGGAATGTTCCACAACGATCTGGGATGTTTCGGGATGTTTTCGAACGTCCAAAACTATTCCCAACATTCCACAACATGCCAGAATGTTCCGGGATGTTCTGGAATACTTTCGAATACTCTTGAATGTTCTGGACTGTTCGAAAAAATTCTAGAGGGCGAAACTTCCAGCTCTTAAGTACACCCTTCAGGTAAAAACGGGGACCTTCTTTACGGATGCGGGATAGAGTGCTACCACACCATATAACTTCCTTGATAATACTGGGGCTCGTTCCTGAGTTTCAGCAGCAGGCACATTGTGCACTTACTTTTATAATATTTAGTGAATAAGTTGTTATAACACTAATATAACATTGTTTAAAAGAACACGGTAGACCCAAAATCACAGCACACTCATCGTTCGTTGCTGGTGCGGACTTCACGCAAGCAGGGAACATCTACACATCTAGTAATCATTTTAATTGAACTCTATTTTAATTTAATTTGTAATACATGCGTTAAAGTTTGATCAATCTATATTGGTTTAACAGAAGTAAGTAAACATAAAGTCAAAAAAATTGGCAACAATCAGAAACTTGCCTAATATTATTAACTAAAAACGACACGCGTCAGTATTGGACACACGTCAGTATTGGATATTCAGCCATTTTTTGCGAAATTGCGATTAGATTATTAAGAAATGAGAAAATATTGTTTATATGGTATTATTCTCAAACTGAATTACTGGAAAAAAATTTACATGTTTATAAACCTATTATGAAGCAGATACTTTCTGCTGTCTAATAACATCTTGTCGATTATAATATGATAATGATTTTAAAATATTTTTTGAAGTATCTTTTTTTCTTTGACAATTACTAACTCGGCCAAAGGATATCGTACAATTACATTTCCATGAGGAGTAAATATTACAACAAAAACTATAAACAACGAATCTAATTTTCTGCACGACAGTTATTGCTAATAATAAGTCACGTTAGCTCCTTTAACAATAAATAGAAATAATAAAAACGAGATAGTATTATTTATAAAATACTCAAGCAGAATGAGCTCAATATAAAGCCTACTTGCAGTAGAGATGAATAAAAATAATAGAGAAGAAACCGCTTTTGAATATATTTCCCCCCTAATGAATATGGGAAACAGTTTGATGCATAGTAAACTTAAAGGAAGTAATACATTTTTCTTCACCTGAATATTTTTTTTTTATTCATATTTTACTTAAAAGAGACCTTAAATTTATAATTATATCGCATTTGTCGCATTTGTTGGGTACAGTGTGAGCTACTGTGCTTTATGCAAGAGGGTGTAATTTCTTACCGTTTTTGTTGTCAAAATTGCCAAATCTTGCCCACAAAATCTTTACACAACAATTTTTTATTTCCTCAGGAGACTATTTGATATAAACAATTAAAACTTAGCTTAGTTATAGGAAGGGGCAGTCCAATTAGAAACAACATATATAAAGTGCTGACTTTTCATTTCTGATATTAGTTCTCACAGATAGGAAATTTAATCGGCTTCAAATAAGCACGGAATAAGATATATGTTGGAAAGTACAAAATAATAAAAATAGATGTACTTAGTCAAAACCCTTTCATTAAAATATTATTTCCAAACATAAATATATTTTATAAATACTGCTACTGTTAGAGATTTTAGGACTGGGAAAGTCAAATGAGCTCAAAGTTATTTCATTTGAAATTTACTCCTTATCCTCATAAGGAGTAAATTTCAAATGAAATACCACCACAGTTTTTACCACCATCTTCCTGTTCCAACATCAGACTATTATCACGCCGCGTGACTCAAGGATCTATCAAGACAGGCTAAAGGAACTCAAACTCGGTGAACATACTTCAACCTTGAAGAATTTCTGTAGCCACCTTCCATTGCCATGATTAGACCCTAGCCACAACTTGTAAATAGACGTGACAAGAAAAGTTAAACAAACGCAAACATAATAAATCTACTCGTCATTATTGACACGCTTCTGTTGCCATCTTTCGTCACCATCATCGAATCTTGGTCATCAGTCAAATCAAATGAGATCAAACTTTTTCAAATTTTCTAAGATTCTTGTCATTGGGAAGTCTGTTGCCACTTTCTAGCTCCTTCACCAGACTTATAATCTGGTAAATGACATGATTTATAAAACTATGACATTGTTTAAAAGGGCCTTGTATACTCATTCGTTCAAGGGTTCGTCAGGATAATTTCGAAATCCATATTTCCATGGTCCTGACCATATATACATGAGACCTGTTTCAAACAATTTCCTTTCTAATAAAGAATAATCATGAAAAAATGCATGTTCGTGTTTGGCTGTTCACATTTAAACAAGGCGTCTAATTGAGAACCTCCACCACTTTTAAAGTCAGTTAAAATTTAAAGAAAAACATACAAGTCTAATAAACATGATGTAATCAATAACAATTAAGCACGGTCAACAATTGGACAAACAAAGGGTTTACGTGAGCTAAGCCGCGAACAAAAAGCCAATATAACAATAATACTGAAAAATGATGTTCTTGTTTTTCTTCGAGCAAATTTTTTTTCTACTGCGACTAGTGCTAATTTTTCTTATAAGATTTTAGATATAACTGAAACAGGGTGAACTTTAAACACGATGATGCTTTCGTAACCTTATTTTGATAAAACTTTAGTTGAGTTGAAAGACTTCTAAAGCCAGTATATTTCATCATTTTAAGTTCAGTAGTCTCAGAAATAGAATCGGGGCATATTTTGTCCTTAATTTTCAGTAAATCGCTGAAAATAATACATAAATTATGAAAAAAATATTTTGAAAACCTTTGTAACTATTCCAATGAAACGAATACCCACAATTAATTTTACATATTAATGGTGACCAGGGTCTGAAAATTACGCAGCGCACTACATACATAGTATGATTGCGTAGTTGTCTATATCTTTTGAAGTTGTTGATACGAGTTAAGCGAATTTTTTTTTCACAAGAGTAGTGTGATATGTAAACAAATTTAAGTTTAATTCACGTAAAAATTCAAGTTTACTTAATAACAAACCACCCGATGGCGAGCCCGAATACACACGAAATTTTCTATACATTTATACGTGCGAAATTTGTCGCACACGGGTCTAATACTGTAATGCTATGACAGTCGAACGTAAGAATAGATATGATGAAATTGTGAAAGGCTCTTTTTTGACTCGAGAAACCTATAAACACAGAAAATTTTAGGCAGTGGTATTTCTTTTTTTCCGTTTATTTTTGTTTTTTTTATCTCATATTTGTAGATATTTGAAACTCTTTTGACATTTTCAATTATTGTAATTTTTCATTTCAAAACCAAGTTGTAATTGGATATAAGGACAGTTTTTAGGAGCTTTATAAAAATATTAACAAGTTTTCGAAAACCAACATTTTGCCTTAAAGTTTTATAATTTAAACTTTCCTAAAAAAAATTGGATATGAATATCGTGGATTGAAGTAAATTTAAATAAAGACTTTTATATTGATGTGTATAATTCGTGAAAAATATATCGAAAAAAGTTCACTGCCTTCATTTCCAAAAAAGAGATTACCCCTAATATCATTAAATGTTCTTACCGTAATGGAAGTACAGCAAAAAATACACCATAATTAGAATTAAGTAGAATTTTCACACGAAGTAGTGTCAAGACAATGTTTTTATGTAGGAAAACGGTACGTGTTACTATGGATTTCATGAGGTACTGTAAGTAATTGGATTGCAATTTCATGAAACTTAGTACATAAAATAAGAATAAAAAAATACATTAGTCGGCCTACCTGTGATTTAAACCTGCGATTTTATAGAATACAACAGCACAAAGTAAACAGATCAACGAGACACTTGTATTTTCGAATTTGCCATATAAGTCAATGACAAAACCAACCAAGGACAAGAGAATTCCCGTGTTAAGAGTTCTATTAATTTTAAGCGTGATTGTATCACAAGCCAAAACTATTTTAATATTTAACTTATTCTAATAGTTGAAAAAAGTATTAAAATTTTTCACTTAAGCCACTTTGTAAACGTAGAGAAACCAGCTTTTAAACTTTTTCTGACAACAAAGAAGTATTTAAATTTACTATTTTCATTTGTTTTTAGCGTTTTCGTTTCTTGAGGTATGCCTCAAGAGGAAAAAACTAATCCATAGAAAATCACTCACGTATCCTTCCGTCTCTCCGTTTGTTCCTGTACCCATTTTTGTTGGGAAAGATATAAAAACTTGAAATTTGACATGTTACATAGCTTATTAAATATTAAATACAAACTGAATACTAAGTTTACCAAAAGTTTGCTGCAAAATTACTTCTTATTCTAAATTTCAGAGTTTTTGGGATGTTCGCGGTATTTTTCACCTGTGAAAGATATATTCAGTAAAGGTGAAGAAAAATTATAATCATATATGCAATATGTTTATAGAAATGCTACGTACCCCTATATACATATTCATATATATATATATATATATATATATATATATATATATATATATGAATATGCCAAAAGGAGAACTGAACTCATTGTATAGGTACTACCAATATTTAAAAAGGTAATTTATGATCTATGTTTAATATTCATATTATAATTATGAAAAAAAAATTAAACTTTTTTTATTTTTTAAGCTGATTTAGGGTAGAGTCCTTGGATATCTTTGCACAATGCTCAGAGAGATGAACAGAGTCCCCCAACAGATAGGTCTTAAAAAGAACCTTGACCGAGGCAAAGATTATGTCTAATGTTGGTATCGCGTGTGGAAATTACAGCTCTCGTAGTAACCTACATATGTTGGAATTACTGCTTTTGTAGTTGCTGATCATTGTATGTAACTAGGATAAAATATTTAATCAGGAAAAACCAACTTCGAGGAAGAAGTTAGCGAGAGAATTCAATTCGGCTAGATAGCGTTCTGGAAAATTCACCAAACTTTATCTTCCGAAACAACCCAAAGGTTTGAAGTCGAGCCAATTAAACTGGTGTAAGTTTCCACTAATCACATAGAAAAATAAGATTTGACCCCTTAACATTTGGCGTCATAAAAATATTCCGAATCATTCAGCGATGAAAGGGCTATTCCGATATTTTTATACGAAATATGATCAATAATGAGCCGACCCATTCGGTTAACTAAGGTTATTAACATAGTTCGTAGAAATGGCAGAATGAACCAACATTGACAGGAAACTATATGACAATATAGTTCCCAGAACCCAATACGTCGCAGAGTGCAATGACCCCCTGCTAGGTCGGTAGATGCCGTGGTAAAGGTTGCAGTAAGCTATTGAATACGAGCGATTACTGTTTGAAATTTATAAAATAGTAATTTTTTTTCAATCTTTTTTACTTTTCCTCGGAACAGAAATGTCGGTCACATATATGTTTAAAACTTTTTAGTTGTTCCATATACAGATGCCCAAAATTACTTTTTCAAAAACACCATAAAATTACAAAACAAACCTCATTACTATTTAGGTCTAGAGTTTATATAGCTAGGTTTTATGTTAAAAATTTAATATCCCCGATATTTTTAAATTCATTTAAAACGTTTGGATAGCAATTCATTTTCGTAACTTATAGAATAATTCATGCATGTTGTAAGAAACATGATTCAATGCAAACAATTAAAAAAACTATTCTCATTTATTATAATTCCGTTATTGACTTTAATTTTTTTTAAGCGAACTATATTAGTCTAGAACTAGATTTTTTAATAGAACTATATTAGTATTATTAAGTGACATTTTTGTTCAGATATTTTTTGAGAGCGAACAAGCTGAATAGACATACTTACTATGCCTATGCATGTGACTTTATATGATTGTCGAGTGTCAAACTCGTAGAAAGATAATCGTAATTCAGAAGAAATGTTGCTTTTGTGAAACATTTACTTCTATTATAGAATAAAATCATTACCTATATTACTGAAATTATTCTTGCGCAATAACTTCTTATGTTTGAGTGATCTTAATATGTTTACAATACTACCATATATATGTGAATAAAACGTAATAAATATTCCACTACCTGATCACAATTGTCTCAAACTCTGATTGACTTATAACTGTCTTCGCATGCTTACGTACCTGCCCTCTTTAAACACATAGGTTTTCTTCTAATTTGTCTAACGTTTCCCCCTAATGGTGTTATATACATATATATATATATATATATATATATATATATATATATATATGTATATATATATATATATACATATATTACATAGGGTTGATTTACACTTCCTTCTTCCTGTCTCCTTTCTAAATCTTTCCCCAAAACGCATCTATGTCACCTTTTGTAAACTCTTTTCATTGTCCATCAAATCGTTCTTCGATTTTAAATTAACTCAATGCTTCCGCGTTTTCTCTCTTTTTATTTGTGTATTCAATAGGATAATGCCATGTTACTCCCTATATAAAATATTATAACAAAACATTTTTATCTTTACCATATTTAATAAAACTTATTAAAATTAAAAATTAGGTGAAATTGTAGTCACGATTTTTAAAACCTATTTTGGTAAACCCTGTTCAATAGATGCCTGTTCAAATAATGCTCCTACAACTAATGTTCCTATCAAAAGTCTTATAAGTGTTTGTCTGTTATTTGTTTTTACTGAAAGTGAAACTCGTCTGATAGTTTCTCCTTCTAAAATTTTAACAGTATGATTTTTAAAACCGGAGTTTGCTATTAATTTTTAATTTTAGTAATTTAAATGTTTTTGAATCCGGAACAGAAAAATGTAACATTTTCATTTTGAAATTTCTTAAACAAATTACGTACTTGTGTCACCAAAGAAGAAAAGACAATCCGAAATGTAACATAGATCATTTCTATGTAAAAGAAATGTAAATAAATCGCTGTTAAATTGTTATTAAACTGAAAGAGCACACATTGCTTACGGAATAGCACAAAATTTATTATTTCTCTGTTAATTAATTATTTAAATCGAAATTAAAATTATGTTTTTCGAATGATGTAAATTCCTTATCATACGTAGCAAGAAAAGGTTTCAAAAATGTCTTAAATTTCAATTATTGATCATTCTATTACAATATTAAAGTAACATGATTTTTAAGGGCCGTCGAACCGAAGATTAAGCTCACATAAATTTCATTTTAGTGATGTCAAAAGTGAAATATTTCATGAAATTTATGAAACACCTATTGTATTATATGTAACATACAGCTGGCCAGTTGTTTAATTATGGCATCATACGAAAATACTAATCGAGCTTCGAGGTTTAAAGTTCAATCCAATATATAGGAATAGTTCAGATCATTATCACTTTATGTTGGCGGAAGACAATATTTGTCTGCCTATTTGTTCACATGTTTGATTATTACCTTAATACAATTCAGGTAAATATTTACGTTTGACTTTAGTTATTACCGTAAACAATTATAAATAAGTTACGTAATTGGAGTAAATAATTACGTATCAGTTACGTAATTAGCGTAAAAATAGGTATGAATACGTAATTAGCGTAAAAAATTTGGTATCAATTCTGTAAGTGACATAGACCTATAAGTTACGTAATTTCATTATCCATATCTCCATTTTAATGCCAATTAGAGATGCGGTATTATGCTATTTAAATCTCTTCCCATCGATTCCTTTCATAATTAAATTAGTTGTTCTTTTTTGCATTAAAGAAACAAAAAGACATCATTTAGCAAAATTGAAATAAAAATTAATTTATTAAAAATACGTTAAAAACTTTATTTGCTTCGATTAATCAAATTCACTTTACCTCTTTGTGGTTCGTTTTGATGATTATAAAAAAGTTTAGCCCCCAAGGACGTCTAATTGAATTATGAATTTTTATGTAACGATTCCCCCCATGTTTTCTCCTTCTTCATATTCATTCGTCCGATTCTATATTTTATCGTGACATTAGATCATTCAAAGTAAAACTTTACATCCGATTATTTTTTTGTTAAATAAATATCAACGATGTTTTCTATAATTTGTTGTATGCGAACGATTGATGTAACACCATTGAACGGTAAACAAACTTGCTACGTTTTAATTATTTTTAATCAAAATTTTAAATCTGCCCATAACAAGCACTAAGATAGAAGGAACAATTAGTTTTTTTTTCTTTTGTAATGGAAATTTGTAAACACACTTATATTGTATTCGTAAACAATTGTCAATTTCCCAAATACCTCCTAACTTGTTACGCAAGTGAAAACATTGTAAATATGTATATACTACATGTTATACTATACTATATACACGAAATTTGTAAACACACTTATATTGTATTCGTAAACAATTGTCAATTTCCCAAATACCTCCTAACTTGTTACGCAAGTGAAAACATTGTAAATATGCATATACTACCTGTTATACTATACTATATATACGAAATTTGTAAACACACTTGTATTCGTAAACAATTGTCAATTTCCCAAATACCTCCTAACTTGTTACGCGAGTGAAAACATTGTAAATATGAATATACTACATGTTATACTATACTATATACAAGAAATTTGTAAACACACTTATATTGTACTCGTAAACAATTGTCAATTTCCCAAATAACTCCTAACTTGTTACGCAAGTGAAAACATTGTAAATATGTATATACTACATGTTATACTATAATATATACACGAAATCTCGATTAAAAAATTTATGTAAGAACTTACCAAAACAAGTAAGCTGATGAAAAAAAATTAACCGAAACAGGTTCAAATTTAGGTAGGAATTATTTTTTCAGCTAAATAGTTTTAAAAGCAGAGTTTGTAGCAGAGTAGACAGCAAAAAATTTCGAAAATATATAATTCAGTTCCTATTTCTAGTACGCTATTTAATTACAGTCGAACAGGACTACTTAAAATATGTTTTACAAAAATATGTCTTAAATTTATTTTTATCTTGAAACAGAAGCAGGTCAAATTTAGGTAGGAATTATTTTTTCATGTAGATAGGTATGTATATATATATATATACTATATATATATACTATATATATATAACTTGAAACATAAGATTAACCAGACAATGATTTCAAAAGTAGTTTACAAATTTGGCCTAATTTGAGAATTTATTAGTAGATAGAAAATTGCAACTTTTGGAAAAAGTGTGTATGAAATAATGAAAATTTTGACATAATTCATTATTCAATTACCTTAAAATGAAAATCAATCTGGGTTATATGATATCTTGGTACGTCACAGTGTACAAATAACTTCCAAATTACACTATCGGACATTGCGTCCTTTATCGGAAGCGCTACGTAACTACTTTAAAGTTTTATATTTCATATTTGGTGGGAAATTGTTCTTAAACAAATAAAAGGATTAATAGTTGTTTAGTTAAATACCGACATGTTGT
Organism: Druceiella hillmani; assembly: GCA_039881145.1. Lineage (NCBI taxonomy): Eukaryota > Metazoa > Arthropoda > Insecta > Lepidoptera > Hepialidae > Druceiella > Druceiella hillmani. The sequence goes on along the minus strand of JAYKKI010000090.1, from coordinate 1,910,685 downwards.
CATTACTTCTTCGTTAAATTTCATGTCTCTTGTGATACGATATTATGACATTGGACCGGGCATGTTACCTTAAGGAACATAGCAAGAATCTGTTTAGGTTCTTAAATTTCTATTTAAAGGTGACAATTTATAAATAAAATTCACAATCTTGTTAGGTCAAAATTACATTAAGATTGTGTCCTAAGCGTTCATTATAGACTTTGTCAAATGTGATATATCCTGTGATACATCCAGGAATACTGTTTGTGATTGTTTGTACTTAACCTGTAGTTGAATGGTTATTTCTAATTCCAAGTTAGTGATTTGGTGACGGTTGCCTTACTTTAATATTGTTATGTAATATTTTCTACAATATTTGTTAAAAGATTTCTTAAATAATAAGAGGTAATCACATTAGTTAATATAATATTTTGGTTTCACAATTAATTCCTCAGTTTTCCAAGGTTTTGGGATTTATCATAAATCAAATAATTTATAGTATACTGTAACTTTTACAGAGCTAGATTCGGCAGTTGTTTTATATGGTCATAATCTGGCTATTATGTATTGCTAAGTTTTTACTTGCACTTTTATATTATTCTAAAGTAACAAATGGTATACGTTGTTTTATTAAATCATAGTGACATTTTAATTCATTATATTTTGTAAAAATAGTTTAAACCCTATTTAGTTGAAACAGAAAACAAGAATCCACATTTATATTTTTTTCCTACCTCGTTAATTTTCTTGCCTTTTCTCGTTGTTAATCTTGATCCACAATATGTGTGCTTTGCATTAAAATTAAGTTGAAGCACAAAGTTTATCGTCTAACATCTTAAAGATTCCATAGTTATCCTTGGAGAAGGGGAAATTTCTGAGTAGAATATAAATAGCAAGCACTTTTAGTTTTTCTTTTGTTTTTAACTTGGGTATTAGTAATTTGGTATCGCAGGTTGATATATTCGATCGCACGATTATGTTGGATATAGTTTCTCACTAATACGGCTAAACCGCCTTTAATTCTACTTTTAAGATATGAAGTATGGTAGCAAGACGTAGTCCTTTATTTCTACATTAGAATTCTTAGTTAAACAATTTTCATGTATCGAGCTATATCTACATTTTCGTTGTTACGGAAGATTTTTAGTTCTGGTATTGGTTATTGGATGCCGTTTGTATTCCATGTGATTACTTTTAAGATGCTTGCCATTTCTTAGACACAGTAGTACTTAATAAAAACCATAAAATTCTTATTATATTTAAATATGATATTTAGAATTTTTTAACTGTTCAGAAGCCGATAACATTTACAACACAAAATTTATTTTAAGATAGTAATTTTTTAGTAAACACACGTTGTCTATCGACTGTTATTCAAGATTAGAAACGATAATCTATTTTTAAAATTTTCAGCTTTTTAATATATTTAGCAACAGTATTGTTAGCCGAAATTTCTCATAATACTTTACAACACCAATTCGGTTTACTATTTTCTAATGTTAAACACATTGTCTGTCCCATTTTTTCAAAATAAATGAATGTATTATATTGATTTAATCGGAAGTAACGATCTATTACTGAAAATAAAATTACTGTGCCATATATAAGGCAGCATACTTTCAAAACAGCTGCCCTAACAGATGCCAAACCGTTAATGAATATGAGACAATTCTAATCAGATACCGCAACATCCACATTGAAATATCAAATGGGTCACTGAAAAATATAATATTTAATTTGTATTTATTTTAAGGGTCAAATACGGCTTTCGTGTAGTATAATTTAGCAAAAATGGTCCCAATAAACGACACGAAATCTTTCACAACAATGAGTATCGACATACGCCAAACGCAGGTTCGAATCCTATATAGCTAGTTTTGTATTTACTAAAACAATAATACCACCATAGTATAAAGGACCCCATAGTATAAAAGAACATACTAGTGATTTTGTAGAATTAGTTTTGCATGTAGTTTCGCGAGTTTCGCAAGTGGAATTGTAAAAAAAATCATGTGTGCAATTCACCCGTGGTAGAAGTGAAACCTTCAAAAATTTTAATTTTTATGTTTAACATCAATTTTTAATTTTGATAAAAACTAAAATAATTAGAAAAGTTTTTATAATTAATAATACGTAAATAAAATTGATAAATTTCATTTAATTTTATAATTAAATGAAATTAATCTCTTATTTAATTTTTTTGCACATCTATGTTTTTTTTAATTCAGAAAATGATCGAATACACACAAATTTATAGTTTATGAAAATTTACATACAAGTACTCATAACCATTATTCACAATATCATTTTCAATTGGGCGCATAAACACGTATTAACACACGTACAACGCTGAGACCCAAGCAAACTCTCGCTATGCCTTGGTAAACACGAGTGGAGGGGGTACGAAGCAGAGCACAAAAAGAACCACGAACATAAGAAACACTGCATAATGCTTCCTATCTCATTTTTTCCCACGTTAAATCTTACGAATTTATGTGTCTGTCTCTTTTTACTGTCGCTTTTTCGTTTCATCGACTTTCAAATCACACCGATGCTAAAGAAGTGTTCACTTCAAAATGTAAAAAAATGGAAAATGTAAGAAAAAACTGTTTTTAAAGAAACATGTATAAATTTTGCTTAGCAACCACTTCGATATCGGTTATTACGAAGGGAGCATGGGACTAAATGCCGTATAATTAACTTATGAATTTGGTACTTTAAATGGAATGCGTTTCCAATTTTAAAAATTAAATTAGCAGAAACTATTTTTTCATATGCGGAAATTATTTTTTAACATTTATAATTACTACTCTGTTTCTATAAATGATAGCGTAATTATATATCCATTAACATAGGACGTGTAATACCAACTTGGAAAATTTTATTGGAATCCGTTAGGCTCTTTAAAAATGAAAGACAAACAAATAAATAAGTAAACCACTTTTCACTTTTATTATACAGGTGACCAGAGGCAGATTTCAATGTTTGAAAAATTGTAAAAAAAACTACACCTCTAATACAAAGTAGGTTTATTTTAAATTTATAACAACAAATGCGGATTTCATTTTTTAAAAACCACGTTTTCCAAATGGAGTCTGACACACTCTTCGAGTCTAGCACGCATGTTTTCAAAAACGCGTTTGCAGAGCGACTGGGATATCCTACTGACTTCGGCTCGAATATTTTCTTTAAGTTGTGTCACAGTGCTCGGATTTGTTTTGTAAACAATGGATTTTAAGTATCCCCATAAGAAAAAGTCACGTGGGCTTAAATCGGGTGACCTAGGTGGCCACGGTATAGTACCGTTTCGGGATATGTGAAATACCTGCCGCACTGCATTCATGGACACATTAGCAGTGTGAGCTGTGGCCCCGTCCGGCTGGAACTATGTGTTTTCTTTGAGGGATGGACTATTCTGTAGTTCTACTCTGAAAAAGTCATTTAACATCTGGGCATATCTCTCCGAATTCACAGTTACAGTTTGGCCACGTTGATTTTCAAAGAAATAATGCCCTATGATTGCAGATGCAGACATGGCACACCAGTCTGTTACTTTAGGCTTATGTAAAGGCTCTTGATGCATTTGTCTTGGGTTGTGGACATCCCAGTGACGAAAGTTCTGCTTATTCACATATCCTCCAATGTGAAAGTGAGCTTCGTCACTAAAGAATATGTTGCCCATCCGGGTAGCAGTACGAAATATCAACAACATCACCTCCGCGTAAGTTTTTCTTAATTCAAAGTCAGAATCGTGTAAATCTTGAACAATTTGAATTTTATATGGATGGAACTTGAGCTTTTTTTGCATTATTACCTGTAAAGTTGACTTCGGAATTCCCAATATCGATGAACGTGTACGCAGTGATAAACGGGGATTTTCAACGACAGAAACCATAACACGCTCGACATTTTCATCCGTGGCTACCAATGGTGTAGGTCCTGGCCTGGGCCTATTTAATGTTGATCCTGTAGCTCTGAACCTTGCTACCCATGACTGAATGAAGTTGATCGATGGTCCATCACGTAATTGACGAATACTGTAACGATTATTAAATCGACGGCGTGCTACAGACAGCAAAAATCCACTCGAAATGTACGCCTCGACGGCAAAAGCGCGGTGCTCTTCACTCCACTGTTACATGGCTACAGCTTGCGCTTCTAACGACGCCCCCCGCGCCCTTCTTATGTGTTGCGTTCAGAAACTATGTTTGTTCAAACTTTGAAATCTGCCACTGGACAACCTGTGTTAGGATTAATTTTATATAGTCTATCTTTTATTCGGGAATATACTTTAACTATGTGCAAAATTCTATTGAAATCAGTTGAACGGCTTAATAGTGAAAGATAGAAAAATAACCAAATAAATAGACAACATTTCACTCTTTTTAATAGTCTATAATGTATTGTAGGTTTTAACTTTTTCGTACGTCCTGTTAGAACTTTCCTCACATCTAATTTGAGAAAAGCAAGTTCCTAACTTGATCTTAATTTAAAATCAAAGATCTTATTAATTTATTCTACTCAGGTAAAAACACAAAAATAGATTATTATGATATAATAAAAAGGAATAAGCCAAAACACAAAGAATATGCAATTGACAAAATGGTGGAATCTCAATCAATCAGAACTAAACCCTGTAAAATTATAAAAATTATAGCGGGATATTAAAAAAATCTGTTTATTTAAAAAATAAACAGAGTTTATTACAGTCGATTTGTTTCAAGACCTTTCGCGCAAAACAAGACGATATGAGCAAAAATGTATGGGTTGTTTTAATAGCGAATGGTCCTCGTTTAGGATGAAAAGTACAGGTTGTAGAGTAAAAATAAGCAATATGTATATATATGTATAAATAAATAAATATATATATATATATATATATATATATATATAATATATATATATGTGTGTGTGTGTGTGTGTGTGTGTGTATGTATATATGTATTTTTATTTTTTTTTCTATCCGTGTGTATATGACTGAACTCCTTCTCAACAGCTCGACTAATTTTTATAAAATTTTGTGTGTGTGATTAAGTTGATTCGAGAATGGTTCAGATTCACAATTCGATCGGTAGGCAGCGCTGATATTCCGTTTTAGAAATGTTTTTTAAATTTTTGACATCGAGCGAAGCCGTGGGCACAGCTAGTAGTTATATAAAATCTTTTTGAAATGATAATAAATTCAAACTTGACAATATTTGAGGTTTTGGTCAAAATTCAATTAATCATATTGAGTTTCAAAATGTCATAAATTTATTAAAGGGAGTTTACTAATAAAGATAAAACGTCATTTGTTTTAGCCTTTTATTCAGGTGACATATCTGAAGCATCATATTGCGGAGGATGTTGATTAATTTCTTTAATACGCTATTACATTTAATGGGAGTGCAAATAAATTTAAACTATCAAAAAATAAAAGAATTGTTACAACTAATATTAGCTGTCATAAAATTCAAGTGTTATCCTGTTTAGTTATGTTTTTCTTTGTTCCAAATTTTAATCCTGCCCTTATGTACGTTTGCAAACTTGATTCGAGCGAATTTGGGTTTTCCCAATTTTAAAACAATCCTTAAAACCAACGATTAAAAAAATATTGTAAGTCGTAAAAAACTTAATTATTTGATTATAATGAAATACTCCATAAAAGTGTGCACCTAATGTGCAATTTTAATAACACTTAATGCAAATGTGGTAAAAATTAGAGAAATTATTTATATTTGGGAATTCACCTTTAATTTCATCGGTATAATTTCAAATTACTTTCGCCCTGATTGGCTTTTTTAACCATTTTTTAGTTTTTTTTTAAATTTTTATATATACTCTATAGGTAATTAGAGAAAGAGCAAGAACATCCGACAGCAATTTTTTTTCTTTTTATTGTGACGTTACCTAAATGTTTCCATTTATTCTTTTCAGAATAAAAATATTTTTAAAAAATCCCACTTCTTTTAGTGAAGAGGCTTTGAACTATACTTCCCGTGATGTTTTAATCAAAAGAAAAGAAAAAACAGAAACTGGCAAAAAAACTAAAAGTTTATAACAGGAAATTAAAAAAATCTATGCTACACCTTAGCAAAATAATGAAGTAAATTTTAGAACAAACTATGGAATGAATAATTTTTGTTACTGTATATAAAATATAACTTATTCTGTCACTAAACATAATTATATATACATATATATGTATATACTATATGTATGTATTATAAACTCTCAAATAAATTCACTTGAATTTTCTCTTTATCAACCGGAACAAATATTTTACTCCAAAAGAACCAAGAAATTATTAATTTTTTCGCTTTTTCAAAGCCTAAATATTTAGAGCAGCTCTATTTAATTTTTTTTAATACAAAGATGATGATCCAATAAAAACACGTTTTTCACCTGCAATAAATATAACACGGATATTAAGATTCAGTTCGTTTCGTTTTGCAAAATTCAATTATAAATATTGCTTCCCCAATATTTTTTTGCACCTGCCTATCTATACCGAAAAATTTAATTGAAGTGTCCATCCATAACTCCGTCTTCCAAGCTCATATGGTTATTTGCAACTTATCAAAACCTAAACACCAGTTTTTGACATTTTTGTCCGGGCTAATCTTCTAATAGGCTAAACCGATTTTACCAGAACTTTCACAGGTAAGTAAACGACTTTACAAGGAATGTTCCAGACTACTTTCTATTCTGGAAATATTTATGGTCTCTGAGTATAAATTTAAAAGCTTTTTAAATTAGGGGCAACATTTTAACTTTAATTATCATTATAGTTTAGTACATAAATAATATAATATTGAATATATTAATATAATAATAATATATTGTGCATAGCTTAATTAACACAAATACTAAACAATCCCGCGTGTTTATCGCCAATGCGCCGTGTCGCCGCGCATAGCGCCGCCCGGTTATCGCCCCGTTGCCGGTGGCACCGATTGCTATCCCTATATACGCGTCCTTACAGTGCAGCGTTAAAAAAAGTAATAAAGTTGACATCACAAGAAATCAGGCTCAGAACGCGCGAGCCAGTTAATGTGGATGGTCGCGTCGCATCTTAAGGTAATTTTGCGAAATAAGCGATAATAATTAACGCAGCAGTAGGCGATGTAAATAGCTTTTATCATAATTGTTTTGCTAAGTATTTAAAATTATATTTTAAATAAGTTTATTATTTTTTTTTTAGTTTGGTTTAAGTAGTAATTTTAGTTTTGTTCCATATTAAGTAGATATTATTAAAGGAAACTTATTCGCGTTTAAAAGATAAAAATATAAAACGTATGTGTGAGTATAGTTTCACAGATGATGCTTTAGTTTCTTTCGTTATAAATTTTAAAAAAGTGTACATTAGTTATGCCTACAAGAAATTCAAATCATTCCAAAAGCACGAGAGCAAATCTCAGCAAGATAGAGGAAATCGTCTTACGAATCAACGAATGAGGCAATCCACGTCTATATCGAAAGGAAGTAGCCTTGAAATAAATAAATGGTTTCAGGTAGACAGAGTTTATCATTTATTGTCAACAATTTAAGAATTGGATATTTTAAAGCAGCAACGTTTACAAGACGATCAGATTCGACGCGCGGTTATTTGAAGTTTGGAATCGAGCGATTCTAACGAAAAGTATTTAGAAGATAATCGTATTTGACACGTGGTCTCGCGAAGCTTGAAATCGAACGATTTTAGAGAGGAGCATTAAAAGATGATCGTATTATATACGCGGTCTCATGAAGAATGGAATTGGTCCATTGTAAAGAAAAACATTAAAAAATGATTGTATTTGACATACGGTCTCGCAAAGCTGGGAATCAAACGATTTTAGAGATAAGCATTAAAATGACATGCGGTCTCGCAAAGCTACAAATCAAATAATTTAGAGAGAAGCGTAAAGGCGTATTCAACACGCGGTCTCGCAAAATTTGGAATCGGACAATTCCAAAGAGAATAATTTAGAAGACGATTGTACTCAACATGCGGTCTCGCATAACTTGGAATCGAACGTTTTTAGAGAGCAGCGTAGAAGACATTCGTATTCGTCATGCGGTCTAATAAGACTATGTTTTGCCGCATTTAGAAGAAACGCTTAGAAGAAGAGATGTTATACCAAAATCGATGCAAAATTGATAGTCAGGGACAATATGATATCCAGGGACAATATAGATATTCAGGGACAATATATATCATTTATTTCAAAGGCAAAAATCCGATAGCTTAACACAACAATGTAAAAACGTGAGCTCAATTTATCAATTAGAATCAGACGAAGACGAGAGTCGTTTGGTTGCTCACAGGAAAACGAGAAGTGCCATATGGGATATTGAAAGTAGTGAGACCAGGCAAAAATTACTGAATAATAACCAAATAAAAAGAACTTATAAACGTAATATAACATGGCGAGATAAACATAACAGTGAGTTTCATTACTAAATAGGGCAGACACTTACATTCTTGAAATTTCACGCGAATCAAGGTACGGGTAATACCTAGTAATCAATAAAATAATAAAACCTCGGTTCAAGGATTGAAAACAAATACAAACACTAAATTCCTCGGAGCATATTTAATTGAAATTAAAGTCGATTGGCAAACTCCGTATTCTTTGTAAAATATAAAGGATAATAGGATTTGAAAACTATTTTGAAAGGGTTAACGCCGATACTGTTATTTCGTATATTAAAAATTAATAGTACGGGCGATGGATTACAGATACTTAGAGTGGACTGCAATTATTATTATTTTTGATTTCGAAGAATATCTTTGTGTCAAATTCCATGTTTTATTTGTTTATTCAGTAAAATTATATCTGGAATCTGTTAAAGTCAGTAAAATTATATCTGGAATCTGTTATATACAAGATTAATTTGCCGCGACACAGGTAATCCAGGCCTTTATATTGCAAAACCTTGTCTTAATTTGAAATGTACCTGCTAATATTAGTTACTATATATATTTTAAAATGAACAAATACTTAAATCGATACATGTAGCAACATATATTAAAGAAACAAGTGCGTTATAGGCAAATAAAAAATCAATTTATTATGAAAACTACCAAAGCAAACTAACTACCAATTTTAGTCATAACAGTTTTCCATGACAAAGACTCTGTTCGTATTTGTGAGTACAGAATATTCTATCTAGGAAGAGCTTGTCATTAGATGAATCTTTCGAGTCTATGAGTTAAAAGAAGCCCTTTGCAACGACTTCTAGACTCAACAAGGGCGAGAAAAGGTTGTGTGTTAACATACCACTCAGCAGTAGGTAATTTAATTTTCTATGTACATTTTTGTCACTTGTAAACTCTAAGCACATTCCTCAAGTCACTATTTTAACTGAATCTGCTCAAGGAGAAACGATGTATGTGCTAAGTATTCCATGATTGCCCTTGGTATTTGAATAATGGAAATTCCCCTCGAAATATGCTTCCCGGTTATAATTAATAAGCCTCGGAGAATTCCTAGAAATCGGCTTGAAACAATACTATTTTTCAATTGTCAATTTTAGGCTAACTAGAGTTTAAGTACACTTTGTTTATATGGGTTGGTTAGATTCGTGCCATTCTCTGAAATTATAAATAACTTTGTTTACAAAGAAGTATTGTAAATAACTCGATTTATATACTATCTTTATCCACCCAAAGTGAGTCCTACATACATCTACTTACCATTTTTCTAAGGCCTTCAACATGGAATTTAAACTGATTTAAAATTAATTTGTCGCTGATAAAGCCTAATGAATTTTTCCGTGTAAGGCAGAAGTTTTATGAGACGTGAACAAACATATTCTAGTTACAATTCACAACGTAGATAACTTAGCAAAGTGCAGTTAGCAGTGTTTCCATAAACGTTATATGTACTAATAGAAGGTATACGTTAACAGAGTTTTTAAATAAAACTTATCCTAAGAGACATCATATATGCAGAAGTCAATTTATCTATTTTTTCCACTTCCGAGGTTTAACAATTTAACTGAATATCATAAAATTTGGTTGACATTGAGCCTCAATCAGAATTAAATGTAGAATAACTTTTATGCTGAGAAAATTATTTCCATGTGAAAGAACAGCAGCAGCAATTTTTTTATATGGAAACATTATTCATGACATCGTATTAGGTTAACCCTTATTTACGGTCATTCTTATACGGTTATCCCGATTATTCTCTTTTTAAATCGTCTGCATCTTAGGCCCGAGCACATATAAACTCTTGTTTCTCATGTTTATTATATACAAAATGGCTACATAGTTTTGAATTTCTTTTCTTTTTTTTTTGAATTTTTTTTCTTTTCCCTTTATATGTATATGTATATATATATATATATATATATATATATATATTTATATATATAAAGGATGTCATATATTTCCTGTTTCTTTTTCCTATAAATAGTGAAAGTATAAAATTATTTAGTAATATATTATATATCCCTATCCGAGAAGTATAAATATAATTCTGAAAAATATATGTAGAATATGTACGTAACCAGCCGTTTTTCTTCATCATAAGTGTGTAATTAATGAGCATGGCGTAACACAAGGCGTAATTTCTTGATTATTGCATAATTTTTATATTACAAAAAATACACAAAATATGACAATATTCCATCTATTACTGGGGAAGTTAATAATGGACATATCTAATGTAAATTGTAGTTATTCTAATTACAACGAGGGGGAGGAACTTGTCACCCCCACGCCTATGATTGTCCAATGATAACATACGGTGAGATGAAAATGTCCATATGAATAGAAAATTACGTGAAGATATATGTATAGAGGGAGAAATTACAGATCAACATTCAAATACGATATTAAATATAGTTTTTCCATTTTTATTGACGAAGATATGTCAATCACTTGAAATAAATATTAATTTAATTTTAAGCGATAAATTAGAAAAAATTATTGCAATTCAAAATTGTACATAGAGCATTTTACAACTATATCGATATCAAAATCACATCGACGATAGTTTTTTTTTATCAATATGTAATATGGTATTTATTGTGTTATTTAAATAAAAAAAAATAATGTGTATCACAACTGATGCGATGTTTTTATCGAACTGCAATAGTAATTAGATTACTAGCAATGAATTACAAAATTATTTTGCACTATATTACTACTGAATACTTTCAAAGATATACTGATAATTTGCAAAAAAATGTCTCTTCTCTTTTTTGCTTCCAAAATTACTTAACCTAAAATTATGAAAAAAATATAAGTTATAGCCCCACTTAAATATTGTAGGAAAACTATAACAATGATTTTCTATGTCATAATTTTTAAAATATGTCCCATATTTTTACGCTCATGAAAGACATAGTAGGTAATAAATTTATGTTTTTCTATATTCACAGTCTATTTTCTCAGAAACCTCATAGTACGAGTTCTATTGGTGCTTGATAAGTTTTTTTGATGAAAGTTTTATTTTTAACTTTTTATGCTGTACGATGATAGTCTTTGTTACCGAAAATGTTTCTTACTCATGAAGAATTCAATAATATCTCATTTAATGGAATGAACATGAAAACATTCTTATAAAAATATGTACATGCGAACATGTCAATAATATTACCCCCTTTATGTACTTCACGGTAGCTGATACTTTACGCATTTTATATATGTGCACCTGTACCTATTTAACTATTTTGTTATTTTCTTATTTATGTCAAGGTAAGTCGAACCAATCCAAACTCGATAGATTCACTCCTTGTGTAGTAGAGGCGAGGATCATCAGACCCTGGCCACCATTTCGAACTAAAGAATATATCAAAAGAAATAATATAAGCTTAAACTAGAAGAATCTACGCGATTGAGAAGTTCTGTCACCAAGGTTCATTAGACTTCATCAGATCCTGGAAACCATCTGTGAATAAAGTACTTATAAATGCAGGACAAAGTGAGTCCAAAGGTGATCTCAAATTTCCTAAAAGGGCTTGTATGCGCATCTGTTGAGCAATTTCTCAGGATATTTCCATATTTCAACATCATTTCCTAACCATATTTACATGGCAACACCTGGAACATAAATGCCTTACCATTTATAAAATGTTAAAATCTATTTAACCATAAAAGTCATCATGTGATATATAAATACTAAAAAAAAATTATATATGGGCTTAATTAGAGCTACCCCCTTTTTTTTAAATGGTTAAAAATAAAATGTAGGTTTGATTTATCAATTTAATAACCGTTCGTGTAATATTAAGTCCGTAAATTATGCATTTTGATACACATGTATGTTTTTTTTATTCCCTTGTTTCTTGGTTTCCAGTTACTTTATAAAATATACTTTATTACTTGTTACGCTCTTTTCCAGGTTCCACCTTTAATTTTTTCCAAGATTTTTTTGTGCGTATTTGAAAATGTCATCTCTCTATTATATTTCGATAATTAATATTTTCCATAACTACCGAAATATTTACTGGCAGGAGAGCTATCATGTTACTTACTTAAGTAAAAATTTAAACAAAAACCAATATTTTCCAATACATTTAGAAGTTTTTGAAAGTTTTCCAGCATCTTTAAAAATCGATCATTTGCAAAGCGCAACACGCACAAAGTAAGCTTGCGTAATCGCCTGTACGTCTTAAAGTTTTTAATAAAAATTTACAGAAATAATTTTCAATGAAAATTTAATTCAAATTAAAGCAGCACGAATATTACTCCGAAGCTCAATATTTGGCAATTGGAGTTTGAAAAAAAAAATGACGTACATGAATATGCATTGAATATTACAAATACTCGTATTTACATACAAAATACTATGCACAATCTAAGCATAATAGGAACTAAGATTATACGGCCGGAGGTACGGACGGACGCACATGATAAAAATGCAAGAAGTTTCGTTTAAAGAACCATAGAAACAGTAAAATTCTTCAGGACGAATATTTCTAATTTCTATTTCTCTATTCTAAAACAGCTATAAAATAGCTTTTTTAAGTTAGCGCGCCTTCATCAAATTTCTAGACTTAAAAGCTTTTTAACTTTTGAATTAACGTAGCTTTTCATTCCACAAGTATTATTTTATTACGCATAAGGAAAAGTTCTTAAAAGTCTGCTAAAAAGATAATACCAAGTACCAAAAACCAATACTTTGCTCTAAAGTTTTGTAATTTAAAGTTATCTGAACAAATTGTGAGCAAATATGGAAAATCGAGGATCGAAGTAAAACTCATTAAGAACTTTTTTTATAACTGAGGAAACTTCATTTATAACTTATTGGAAAAAGAACGCTACTTTTATTTTCAAAAAATGGATGACTAATCATATCATAAAATGTTTTCGTCTTAATAAAAAATACAAAAAAAATAAACCACACTCAAGACAAAGCTTGCTTGTAGTTGAGGAAAACATGACGTAATTCCATGAACTGGCTGAAGTACTGTAAGTAATTGGATTGAAAATTAAATTGGAAAACATGCTTCCATGAAAACTCACATATCAGCTATGAAAGAAAATAAAATATAGAACCTTAGTAGAAAATGAATTCTGCAAATAATTTGAGGCTACGTTGTCCAAAAGAGATATGAAATTATATGGTACGAAACATTTGTCGATTGCGTTGCGAACTGATGGTTTTATGAAAGTATTGAGTAATGATGTAATATTTAAAAGTAGAAATTTAGATTATAAAGGTTATTAATTAATTAGAATTCAAGTTAAATATATGTGAATATTTCTAAAGCAATGTTCCAAAATATAAGTTAAGTTGATCCTGTATATAAAGTAGGTAAATGGCAAAAGCAACTAAGTACAAGAGTTCGCGCGTTAAGGCTTACTTAAGGTAAGATTTTACGTAAGGTTTTAGGTGTGAAAAAATTGTTTCTGAAATCAAAACGATTTAAATATTTTTTTAATTGCTTTATATATTTGATAATTACATTAAAATGTTTAATACAATTTAATGTATGCGGAGAGAATGAAAATATTTTTCTATAACCAGTTTTTAAAATTTTTCAAGATGAATATATATATATATATATATATATATATATATATATATATATATATATATATATATATAAAGTAACGTATGAACTTGGTATATTTAATCGCGTAATGTTTATATATTTTAAGACTCCGTGCATGAAAAGGAGAAAAAGAAAAGCCTTATAAGGTCACTAATGTATTTTTTCGTAAGTTCGTCTATTCGCACATCACAGAAGTTTTTCTCGGAAATCATTTGACGTAGAAACCTTAGATGATATAGTGATAATGCATTTTAATCTAAATATAGATTGATACTCTCAATAATACACTCAATCAAACTTTTGTTTCTTTTTTTCATTTCGTATATCGTGTGGCATTCTTGTCGAAGTAGCAAATAAAAAGAATTAAAAAAAATGATTTTCAGAGTTTTATGTTCTAACAGAGATATAATTTGAAATGTTCAAAAAATTACGCCAACAGCTTTCTTTCGTTTTTCATTAAAAATGTTATTTCTCTGATATGTTTAACTTCATCTAAAATGTTCTAGGAATAATTTATTTTCATTAATATTTACCATACGTTGAGAGTCATTTATATTTATTGTGAGACTAGCTGACCCGTGCGAAGTCTTCGCACTATATCGCCATTTAGCGTGTTCCAAGTATACAATTTGTCTAAGATATTTGATGTGTCGCCCACAGATGGCGCTCATGCCAATTGTTATAAAAATTAATTTTTTTATTAACAAAAAGATTTTTTTCGAATTTTTTTATATTTGTCGCCCAAAGTAGAAAACATAAGCTTTAAGTGGGTATTTTTTTATTTTTTTTGGTGCAGTAGTTAAAGAGATCGAGCCGCTCGACCAAAAAACACCTTTTAGAAATAATATATTTAGATATCTGATTCGATTTCAAAAATTTTACAAAAAATATTTATTTATAATTTTTTTGAATTTGGATAAACATCAAATATCTGCCAATATTTTATAACGAACACGTATAGTAAGATGTTTATATAATATATTTTGTGCTGAGGATATTTATCCCTTTGAAATTACGATTTAGCCAAAAACATATTTTATTATAGTTCATATGGAGTCCAAAGAAGCAGTTAGGAAAGCATTTCTAATTTGTATGTGCATGGAACCATATAGCTAATATAATTTCCCAAGTTTCGAACTTTTTGCAACTCAGATATTGTTCTTGTCAATCATGTAATTTAATTGCTAAACAGAAACATTGTTTGTGAAAGCATTATTAAAAAGACTTTCATAATTCATATTTAACTTCTTGCGTTTGTGTGACAGTCACGTTTGCAATACAAATTAAAACGTAATCATTACTCAACTATCTAATCACATTATTATCTATAATTGATTTATTTACAACGAACAAAATAAGTTTTTTGAAACGTGACTTGTTTTTATTAAATTTTCTTCCACCATCACAAAAATATTAAAGTTTCCATAACGGTAATTTAATCATAAATAAACACTCTTTTAATTTTTTTATTAATTTAGGGATTATTCCAATTTATTTTCAGGATTTAAATGGGCTTTTCCTGAACTGGTGAAACGCTTGTTAATTTAAATCTTATTATTCTCGTGGAATACATTATCCATTTTATGTAAATATTTAAGGATAATTTATGATTATTAACTGAAAAGTACAAGTAAATTTCTGAATTTTCAGAAAATATTCGAAATTTTATACAAAAGTCTTTTCAGCTATATAATACGAGTAAGCTTGTAATGAGAAATGTTTGGATATATTAATATTTACTTCACAATGTGTTAGCATCACCCAAGCATTTCTTTTTTAATTTATTAAAATGTGTTGCTTATTATTCATATTTTGTTAAAGGATCTTCTTATTTCTTTAGGTCGTTTCTAAATTAGTAGTGAATTTATTTTTAATTAACATGATTACCTATAAAATAGGTAAAGTAGGAGAAACGTGTTTGTAATGTCTGCTAGATAGTCTAACAGTTTATAGTTAATACAAACATATTTTAAACATTTGTCGTCACAGAGTATTCTGTACTATATGAAGTTATATTTTAATTTACGCAAAAATGAAAATAAGAAAAAATTGTTAACATTTTTTTAGGATGCAGAAATTTTGAATTATTTAAAAATATATTTGACTGACAGTGCCATTTAAATATGACTAATTAATTTTTCCTCAATAATTTTTTTTTTTTACAAATGTCACAAATAGGTAAAAATAATGAGTAACTATTTTAAAATGGAACTGTAAATATCAAATGTTAATAAAAAAATACAAATACATACATTGTTACTCTGAGCACCCCTGACTTAACTAATTAAAATCAGCTTAAACATATTTTAATTAAGAAGTTGATTTTTGCTGCAGTATTAATCTTCCGCTTCCTGTCACCCTTTCATATCCCCTCCCACAATGATTCAATGTCGCCTTTGTAAGCCTTTTTCACTGCCCATCAAAAAGTTCATTACTTTAAATTAACTAAACATTTTCCCGTTTTCTCTCTTTCTATTTCCTTGCTGTATTCAATAGGGCATGTCATATAGTCCCTTATACACGTAATTATACCGGAATTTTTTTATAAATTATATTAATAAACTTTATTAAAATTAAATATTAGATGAAAATGTAAATACATAATTCGTAAAATTTATTTCGATAAAATCTATTCGATAAGAAGACAGAGAAAGGATAAATAAAGGAGAAATAATCATAAAAAGAGGACAATTATTCAATAGAATCGGGAGCCATATTATGGGATTATGTACTGTACCCTACCCGACTAAGCTGCCACTAACTGGACTAAATGACTAATTCCAAAAATTAAAAATATATAGCGATGTTTCTGGATGTCATAATTTTTGAGATTTTAAAGACAACATATACGGGTATATGCACACCCCTGCTTCTCTACCTTTTTATTTAATTATATTTGGTGCTATTAAATATTTATTGAGCCATGTTATTTAGTTTTCAGTGTCCCTACAAAAAGCCTATACATAGCTCAACTGAATCTATTGTAGTATGGAATACAAATCCGAGTTTCGAAATTTAAAATTTAGGCAAGGAAATGGGATACGAGTTATTACTGATACAAATTCCTGATAATACAATTCAATAAAGTCTCAATATTTTTTTTCATTTTCATTTATGTACCATATTATTACCGTATTAATGTAATACGATTAGATCATACATTATAGAGCCAAAGATTATAGAGCCAAAGGGTGTACGCGCATGACATTCAGTTTATTTGATACTGTAAATTAACAATGTCATGCGAAGTTTAAGTCATTCTTGATCGATAGTAGAGTATAACACAAAAATACTAATCGAGCTTCAAAACTTTATTTAAAATTGAACTAAGGCTGTTTAAAAAATACATTAAAACTTTGTCTCTTTTAATTAATCAAATACATCTCACCGCTCTGTTTCTTTCTGTAAAGTTTTTGAAAAAAAATTGTACCAACATGAAATGTAATCGGTTTATAAATTTTTAGTTAACGAATCGCATATATGCTCTCTGGTTTCTTATATTCATCCCTCAGATTTTAGGTTTTATTTTGACGTCGAGTTATTTGAATATATCATTTTACATCCCATTAGTTCTCGTATAAAACTAATATCAATAATTTGTTAAAAATTATTTCTTTCTACGCGAACGGTCAGTTTTACACAATAAAATTGACGATAAATTTACTACATTGTAATAAACTTTTCCAAAATCTTAATCTTGAAATAAAAATTTGAACTTTGATCTATAGCTTCGTAAAATCCGCGTTTATAATATTTTAATCTTCTAGAAAAAATGAGTATTCATATTGTCATCGACAGAAATCAACGCATTGAGGGGTTCAAAATATATGGATTATAGGTTAGTCAGTACATACTATCATGACTAGCTATCATTTCTAGAATTATATGGTATCAGTTCTTGAATTAAAATCTCTTCGATCGTCTTCGATTTAAAATTATTAAAAGTAAACCAGATGGAAGAAATGTGTGTATCGTTTCATATTGTGTTTAATTGTTCTTTAATTTACTTTTTAAGGAGAACATTTTTAGGTTTGAATTTTTTAAACTTTCTATTAATTTCAAGAGTAGATGTAATCAAATAAAAATATGATACACGAAATAAAAAAATTATGACAAAGAGAGTAGAAGAAACATAAAAAATTATAAAAAGTAACTGGATATATTCGCTTAATTATTATACACAACTATATTAAACTACGTGACGTAGTATTACTTCCACTTTTTTAAAATTATTAACCACGACCTAGGTTTCGTTGTGTGACAACTTGTAAAATATTCTAAAGGATATATTCAAATATTTGTCTACCACTTTAACCTTGATCGCCCCTGGAAATATATAATAGATATCATAGTTAGGTTTTGCTTTAATCGATGCATATATGCATTTTCTCCCAAACATTTATATGTATGTATTTGTTAGTTATTAAAATAGAAGGGAAAGAGGATATTTATAAAGATTATTTACATTTGCTGATATTTATTGGCGTCTTGTTATGTATTTTACTAACTTTGACTTTGCTTGAACCTTTGTTAATAATTCTAAGTAAGAATTATAAACACTCGAAGTTAAGAAGACGAGATTGAATGTTATTTACAATTGTTACCTGATAACACGTATTAGGGCTAGGCCCAATTATCGTTCCTGAAAAGGGTGGGGTTTGCCAAAAGTTACTCCGCAACCTTCTTATTGAATACTTAATCACTTGCCTGAACATTAAATCGTAGATATTCTGCCTACGCAATACTATTTTCATTTCGTAACATCAAATTCATCAAAATTCTTGCGGCCTCATCTCAATAAGATTTAACTTAGCTAGGTTATACGCTTACGGTTCTAATTTGATTAATTTACTGAGGTTTTTCATAAAACTATCTTGAATTAATAGCGAAAATATCTGATACTGAATTCGGGTTTCACGCCCTTGGGACTACACTTTCGTTTTTTTAATTGCATCTGTGACTACGTTTGTGCGCTTGAAGTTTCCCTACCCAGGATGATAAACTAACAATGTGCATTTTTATAACAGAATTTCAATTCAGAGTTACTGTTGCTTTATATATGTTAAATAAGTTTTCACAACAGTGGTTTCAGATTTCTATTTTTATTCTTTTTTATACTAGGTTTATATTTCAGTAATTCAGTAATATCAGTGTTTTGAATTTAATAAAAATATTAAACCTCTCTTCACATAAATATAGATAATTCATAAATTAAAAAGGGGAATAGAATTGGTATAAAAAAAAAAAAAAAAAGCAAAAAATATCCTCCATAGATAATATAAAAATAAATTGAGGACAAGTTAAAAAAGGACAGTAAACAAAATCTAAACTAGAAATTTTTGTTTATAATTTATATAACGAATGATTTCTTTAAAAAATCTTTAGAGAAATTGTTATACCTGCATTTTTGAATATTTCTACAAATTATTTTATAAAATTCGTGTCTAAAGAAATAATTTTTAATGGCTTGCAATAGGGCATCGATAGTTTGGTCATATTATTTATATTTATATTATTTTATTATATTAATCTTTTCCATAATTAATTTTATGAAACTCGTGTTTAAAAAAGATCATTTTTAATGGTTTGCAATAGCGTATCGATGGTTTGGTTATATTATGTCTATTTTTATTATTTTATTATATTAATATTTTCCATAATTTATTTTATGATACTCGTGTCTAAAAAGATTATCTTTAATGGTTTGCAATAGCGCATCGATAGTTTGGTTATATTCTCTTAATTAAAATCACGTCATTACACGTTACTCTAAGTTAAATAGTAATACAAAAAACATGTAAAGTACGAGGAGAACTCGCCTCCGTACACATTTAGGCAATTATAGATATTTAAAGTTACAAAACATTTCCATTTAACCATTTATAAATATTAATTTTGCATAACGTAAATACTATTTTTCCAAAACGTAATACTGTAGTATAATATCTTTCGTAGGTGAAAGATATAATATTAGAATATTACGTTTTGGAAAAAACTGCACGCACGGCAAAGCATGAGTGGAACTCGCACAATACATACTAGGTATTTACAA
This sequence comes from Druceiella hillmani, assembly GCA_039881145.1. Lineage (NCBI taxonomy): Eukaryota > Metazoa > Arthropoda > Insecta > Lepidoptera > Hepialidae > Druceiella > Druceiella hillmani. The sequence goes on along the minus strand of JAYKKI010000090.1, from coordinate 1,890,680 downwards.
ACATTTAATTCTACGTAGTTTTTCTATTAAACTATTCACATATTTAATTTTTTTGGAACGAATATATATTACTATATCTTTCACATGCGCATATCTACAAACATTTTTTTCATGTGATATAACCACAAATTAACAATTTTCCGATTTGCGAAATAGATTTTATATTTAATGACATTACTAGAGTAAATAAATTGCAGCGGTGAAAAATTAATTTCAATTAATAGGTCAAAATCTATGAGAATATAATAAATATGAAGACTCATCTCTGTATTATATAAATTTATTTAGTTAGTTTGTTTTGAAAGTTTGAAATAAACTGAGAGTTAATTTACTAATAATACTCGGTTGTCTAACCAACCGCATAAATGTCATTACTGAGTTGTACGGAATCGAATAATGACAAGCGGTTTTTAAATTGTACCTAAATCGTTAAAGTAAAAGTAGTTGTTAAATCGATCGCAAGATTAGAATTACCAGCAATATGCGGAACCTGAAGTGAAACTAAATAAAATCATCTAAAAACGTGGTATTTTGCCTGTATAGCTACCCGTATAATACTTGCCTACCCATCTATTTTTTGAACTCCATGCTTACCGCAAGATAAATAAAACGAGTCCTACTCGATAATTTACTCCTCATCACTAAAAATGCTTATCGTCTCCTTTCAGGTCCAACATGGTATCCTGAATTTGTTAAAGAGTAAATTTCGAGTGTAAATTTATCACCTCTGTCGGATCTTATTAATATATTAAATTGCATATAAGTCAATAGCTAAAATTCAAATGTATCCCTTAGACCTAACTCATTAAAATTCGATCACAGTACAAACTACACACGAAACAGGAAGTGAAACTAAATAAATCCAGTTAAAAATGTGACATCATGTCTTTGTGCATACCAGTATAATACTTATCTACTTATTTACTTCGTAAATATGTAGGTAACATTCGTTAAGACAAGTCAAACGAGTCCAAACTCGATGAGATTATTCTTCATCACCGAATAGGTTTTTTCGTCACACTCTGCCCCATCATCACACCGTAAATTTGCTAAAGACCAAATTTAAATAACGCTGAGTCGTGTCTTATCAATATATTAACTTACACGATTGTCAATGGTTAAAATTTGAAAATATTCATTAGACCTATATCACATAAAATCGATCAGAGCACAAACAACAAAGAGAACCTGAAGTAAAACTAAATAAGTTCACGCGGCTTTGTTCCTTTACCCCTTTACCTATTTACATTTGTTCCTATACCGGTACCTCCCGTATAACACTTAACTATTTATTTACTTTGTTTATGTCTTGCTACTTTAAGACAAGTCAATAGAGTCCAAATTCGATGAGTTTACTCCTCGTCACTTAATAGTACCTGTCGTCATTTTCTATCTTCATCATTGTACCCTGATTTTGCTAAAGACCAAACTTACATCGCCCTGAGTCGTGTCTTATTAGACGTTACCCTTAGTCATGTCTTATTAGATTATTGTTAGAGCTATATAACTATACTATGTTTGGGAATTCAATGTTGTATCTTCAATTTCCAATGTCAAATTCTAAACACTCACGAGACCACACAGGGGTATATCTTTCCAAATAAAAAAATAATCGTATAAATAATTTAGTGAATGCGGGGAATATGAGATAATATACATAACAATAAAAACGAGCAGAGTCGATTTATAATAAGATCCTGCTTTTTTAGGTCGGTGAAAAATATACGATTAAAATACGCGCACTTTTCAGATAGCGTTATTTGTTTTAGATTACGGCCACAAATTGTATTTCATTTATTGCACTTTCATGATTGTCAATCACTGAATTGTTTAAGTTCTCTATAATATAATAAATATAAGCTTTTTCAAGGTTCCGTGCTCCAAAACAAAAAACGGAACCCTGGTAAGGTCACTCACGTGTCAATGGCCACAGTCGTTTTTCTGAGAAACTACTTGACTTATGAGAGAAACTTGAAATTCGCCATAGAAATTTTTTTTATTCCATCTCTAGAATGGGGTATCATTTAAAAAAGCTAGCCTAACCTTATAAGGGTTTCAATAGTTTTTTTTTTTAATTTTTAATATTTCTCTACTCGACGCTGAGTACTTGCAGCTGTCATAAACCGTAAACCGCTGGCCATATTCTATTCGACAATGGCGTCGATGTCACCCCACATCTCGCTTCAGATTATCGTTTCATTGAATCCAAATCGAATCCATGAAGTTCTCCACCGGTAAAAAAAATTGATATTTATATATATATATATATATATATATATATATATATATATATATATACATATATATATATATATATATATATATATATGTGTGTGTGTGTGTGCGTGCGTGCGTGCGTGTGTGCGTGCATGCGTGCGTGCGTGCGTGTGTTTGTGTTTGTGTGTGTTTACATCTGGTAAATATTAAGGGTTTCATATATAAATAGCAGAATGAAATCGTATTGGAAAATTCAATTTTTAGTCTTTTTGCATATGTCAAACTTATAATTGTGATATAATTCCATATAAAAGAATTATATTGTGTTTTGCAATAATTTCGGGAAATGACACCATTTAAAGGAAATAAAAATGTTGAAAAACGAGTTTCAAAGATAGAGCTTTCTTTTTTTCACCTTTTAATGTAAAACTTGTCATATAACAAAGCTAAGAGCAAACGATTGTGGAAATAAGGACATAAATAGATTATTACCTCCATAAATGTGTCATACATTTGATTTCTTAGGTTGTTAGATAACTTAGCGTCTTCAAAACTCTTAAGTTTGTAATTTTGGAAAATATCAAATGACTGCAGAAAAAGAGAAAAATTATTGCGAGATATATTTTATTATCGTATGTAAATATATCGTATGTTCTACAAGGGATTCAAATTGTTACTTTATAAATGATAGGGAATAAGATGTTTACTAATGTGCCTCGATGTAAAAAAGCTAAGCAGAGACGTCCGTGCAAAAATACCTAAAAATTTTAAGCAATACATTTACTAGTTTTAAATTTTATGGGAAAAAAAATTATTTTTATTGTCATTAAATGACCTTATATTTATCTACGTGGATATGTGAATATATATGTAAACATAAAAAGACTTCTATTAACAATTAAATGAAACTACGCGATGTAGTATTATTTCTACTTTCTTTAATTTCTTTAACCACGACCTAGGTTTCGTTGTATTACAACATCTCAAACCTAGGTCGTGGTTAAAGAAATTAAAGAAAGTAGAAATAATACTACATCACGTCGTTTCATTTAATTGTGAATAATGAATTTCTACAAAATTAACGCCAAATATATTCAATATTCAAGACTTGTATTATTTTAAAATACCATATGAAAAAAATAATTTTTGAGATTAAACAAATATTGAACAGTGCCATCTCCGTAGTTCGTATTTAAACATTAATTTTAATGAATATTATATATAATATTTTTACAAATAAGTGTAAAATGCCGATATATGACATTAAAGTCACGTCATATATCGCTAAAAATCTATGGAATTGCCGTTCGAGGTTTTAGCGTTCAATACATGATCAAAATTTATCTGAATAATACGATAACGTAAGGAAAAACGAATAAGTAGTGTTGCATTAATATAAGAATACAATAATTCGAATGCAAGAATGTAATTGAAAATATTTTTTCGATAAGCATTTATAATATATGAGAGAAGCCATTAATCATACAACACATTTTACCGTTTCATAACACCCATTGAAGTCTTGCTACTTGCATACTCATGTTACCATTACCATTCTTTAATCACATTAGAAATTGTTCACAGCTGTCACCCTTCTGTAAATTGGCCAAAGTACTAAATAGTCGATAAGAAGATAAATGTGATAGAGAGAGCTGTTGCGTTAGTAGGTGTGGAAATTCGCTGGACGATGATATAATTAATATAGATCTAAGAAGGGAATATGGAATAAAAGAGCATCAAACAAAAAATAAGATTATTTATTATGGTCTGTTTGCACAGAAATCCAAGCAATATATTAGTATATTATTGTCAATGGATATAGGTAAAGAAACGAGAGCGAAACACAAGGTACCTTGTAAGAAAATATTGCTAAAATTCCATAAAATATAATTTATTAAGACGTAAAGAAAAAACAACTTGGATAATTAACAAGTTGAATGTGCATATTGGCTAAGAAAACAAGTAATATAATGGTACAACGATGTGTAATTAATCACAATAATTTCAATAATTATACACCTAAATTATGAACAGCTGATTTATAACCGGCAATAAAAACTCGACAGATCACAGAAATAAAATATAATTTCAAAAGAAATTTAATTTTTTATTTCTGACCACACGCGTAACAATATCGAGAATTTGGCATGGCAGCCAATAAATAAATATGCTGAACGAAAAATCACACAAGTTAAAATATATTACAATTTCTAACCCTTGTGTATTAAAATATAGTACCAAATATGTACTTAAGTTGTACGTGAGCAGTTTTATATTCAATACGAAGAAAACCCCAATTGTTAGCAATATCGAGACATCAGCTTGATGACTTTACTGATATGAGTGTAAAATGTGATGTTCGATATAGTTTCTATTACATGGGTATTAAGATATAGTAGCAAATATATACTTAAGTGGTACGTGAGCAGTTTTATATTTAATACGAAGAAATATGCAATTTTTAACAATATCGGGATATCAGCTTGATGACTTTATTGATAAGAGTGAGAAATGTGATGTTGGATATAATGGTATGGCGAAATTTTAAAATCTTGGTTTTGTGTCACGCGTTTTCAGGAATTTTTAATATCGGTTCATTTCTAGACCCTTCAATAGCGCAAAGTAAATATGACTTTGTTATTTAAGACCCATAATAAACAATGTAAATTCCAGAAACCAAATTCCCGAAGAAAATGATCGAGCGTTTACAAAAAGCAAAAAAAACATGATTATGAAGTTTTAACTTGAAAAATGAGAGCCATAAGATTTCTTCTCGTTTCTATTTTCCACTTAATTTTTTGTTGATATATTAAATTCCTTTTCTGTAATTCGAGGGAAATGTTTTTTTTGTATCATAATTATCCGTTTATCAAAACTTTGCCTCATTGCAAGGTTTATTGCCCATAATTAAATGACATTCTATACTTGTCCACCATATTGAGCTACACCATTTGTAATTGCACTACAGTATAATTTACTTACGATTAATTCCAATAACTTTATTAAAATGTATTTGGCACGACAATTTTATTCTAACACTTTAAGTAAATTTTCCATTCTTTCATCTAAAAATGGCCTAATCCTGCCAAATGTTATATTACAGAAAAGGCATTTCAAGAGTTATTTTATAACCAAAGAATCTCTCTGCCAACATTACATAAAGTATATTATCGTCTTCACAGGTATTTAAAATTTTCAAATCCCTGTCTAACGATAACTTCTTCAATGGTTCTATTTTATATGTTTTACATATTAACATATGTATAAATTATAACAATATTTTATTAATATTACACTACATATTCATTTACATCTCTATATTAAATATAGTTGCAAAATTTTAAACCCATAAATTTCAAAGTGTAGAAACTCTGAGGCTATGACAGACGGAGGTACATGACGAAATGTTAAGGTTTTTGTTTCAATATAAAACCCTAAAATACATACAAATGTGTTTCTTTTTATCTGTTCGTACTTAATATGAAAAAAAATAATATTTGAATTACATTTACATATACAATTAGGATTGTTATCGTATTTATTGCTATTTTCTATTTCTTTACAACATGATTCTTTCTAAAACGTTGACTAATTCAATAAACATTATAATATTACCTTATTATCAGAAAACGATATTTTACGACACAAAACATGTTACAGAATAAATGCGCAGTGAATATCGTATTTCATAAATTTCATACATATAGAAATAAGTATGTAAACCAAAGATTAGAAACCATAAGCAGTATCGGTCATAGAATCAAGTTAAATTTCAGCTCAATAATGCCTGTACAATATTTACATATATTTATTATAAATATTACGTAAAGTAATAATAGATTTTATACTGTTTTGATATTTGTCATTAATTCTTTGAGAATAATTTGTTGTTTCCTAAAAAAGACCAGAATTTTGACATTTGTGGCCAAAATCGCGCATTTTTATTGACTTTAGTTTTTATATTTAAATGAGCGTGAAATTTTAGATAAGGTATATTTTGCACTACAGTGTAGATGGTAAAAATCGAAGATAATGCTCGATCTTTAGTATAATTACGGCGCCGAACATTATCTTGAGAATATTGACTTGAACATAAGGAAATTGATATGGAAAATATTAAACTTATTAACGGGAATTTGGAAACGTTTAAAGTATTATCTGCCTCTATAACTGTATCCAAAAAGGTACTGGGAAGTTTCATGGAAGAAATACAAAAAAAATCGCACTTAAAACAAGTTTGATTTTGATCAAGTTACGTCTTTTTCAGAAGCTAAACATATTAACCCTAACGGTTGTGACTAATAATGATTTCGACACTATAGCGATTTGCATGCTCGTCTATTTCTCAAGTACGATATAAAAATAATTTAAATAATACTTTAAACATTACGATTTAATATTATATTACATTCTCAGTTGTTTTATATACATATGGAGTAAATGAATGTCGAAATAATTGGTTTCTATATAATAATCGCAATTGATTATCACAGTGGTCGATACTAGGGCGATCATGCAAAACATTTTCCAAAGGAGGAGAATTACTAATAGAAGCTCGTAACACCGGTCTGTTTACGTAGAGCTGACGTAACTGTCATGGTATATATATATATATATATATATATATACACATATATATATTAAATTAATTGAAAACTTTTTTCAGTTAACGGCAACAACCTTTTATAATTTGCTCTTAATTTAGTCTACTAAAAACTGCTTAATATCGGTGGGAATATTAATGAGAATAATTCTTAATATCGGTCGGCATATAAAAAATGATTAGTTTAAAAAAAGAACATTATCGTAAAAAGGGAAAATTTCTTCTAAGAAAGTTAGTCGCAAAAAGTAATGAAGTAAAGAAGCCAAGTCTGTGCTAGAGAAGGGCGGATAAGTTAGTTAGAATTTCGCGTTTAGATTTATTGAACATTATATCTATAACGATCCGTGTTATAGTATTTATAAAATCATTAGAATTTTAACTTTGCATAATTTTGATTATGAAAGCGACAAATATTTGAAAATTGTTCATAGGGACAAAGTATGCGATGTCCGAAAGCACGTTTTCCGAATTGATATCTCCAATATCAATATCAGTGAATTTTTTCCATTGGTCGTCGACCATAATAAGAATCGTTAAAGAAGACAGGAAACTAATAGTGATAAATAAAACCGCTTATGCATTTTAATAAGGAAAGCAGCAGGCAAAGCAAGCAAGGGCAGGTTTGCAATTATTTGTCATGCTTTACCTACTCACATAAATTACTTACCCTCAAAGTAATTACAATTTTTGAATAAACCGTAAACTCACAATTAAACGAAACTACGTGATGTAGTTTTATTTCTACTTTAAAGAAAGTAGAAATAATACTACATCACGTAGTTCCATTTAATAGTGAATTTCTACAAAATTAACGCAAAATATGTTCAAAACCGTAAACTGCAAAATGGTTAAACAATTCTAAGAATTATATATATATATATATATATATATATATATATATATATATATATATATATATATATATATCATATATATATATATAATTATGAGACAATTGTGTATTTACTATTATTTCTAGACAATTATAAATCGAAAATTCTAAGACAATTGTACGTTAATTATTATTTAAAAACAAATTTATTAATAAAACTGAGTTTGTGTATCAGAAATACATACAGATAAGGATGAGAGGCGGAATAAAAGATAATAAAGAGCTCTATGTGAAAAAAACAAATTTTTACATATTGTTTTACCTAGTCATTTAAATTACTTAATGTTAAAGTGATTAAAATTTCCAATTAGTAAATTGCAAAAGGGTTAAAATAATTCTAAAACAATTATACATCTACTATTATTTCAAAATAGATATTTGAGAAAACCTCTTCAAAATAAATTTGATCTGTGGATATATGGGCGGTAAGTTAAATAGGGACGTAAGAAATACCGAATAATTTATTCGTTACTATATTAGAAATTGTATTCAGAGGAAACACGACCGAATTTGACTGCTAATCCAATTCTTAAAATATGGTTATATTTCTATATATTTAGCACATTTAACGAATTTATAACGTTTTTAGGTATTTTCGTATCTTATATGATTCTTTCCCAAAGACATAAAACATAATTATATAGTGTTAATTATATGATTCCGTTTTGCAGATAATATAATGATGTATCGTGATATGCATATCATTCCCTTTTAAACATTATAACAAGATACAGAATTTGAAGAGTATATTTTGCTGAATCCATTTAAATAAATAAAATTGTATATTTACCACTTTGCTCGTGATGCGAGTTTTAGAATTATACTAAGGTAAATCAATACAAAATATTGTCATGTTCATGCTTACGAGACACTCATTACGTTAAGTGATTACTTGGTAGGTATTAAAACTATCTAAAGGTGAATTTTAAATTAAAAAAAAAACACATCGCAAAGTGTCAGCAAAGTTATACAAAAAAGGGCAGACACTCACCGTGTGTATTATACGTACCATTTTAAGTTACTTTCGAATCCTTTAAAACTCAAAGACTGTTTGACCTACGTACTTGCAATTTTACAAATCAAAATAAAGAAAATTTAAACTTGCAAAGTTAAACACTGAAGAGTAAGTAATATTTTTTATCGGCAAATCCAATAAATCACTGGTTTTTATTAGAAAACTTGGCTCCTTTTTTCATATTTAGTTATTTTTTATTAAATTTAGTTTTTATTACAAATATAGAAATTTAGTTTCTATTATAAATGTAGAAATATTACATTTAGACGAGTAGGGGCGTTCATAAAAAAACTCGAGAGTTTTATGATGGGAATACGAATACTTACTTCTTTTATTTTCCGAACTGCAAAAAAAATTAAATATACCCTTTCGAAATATGTAACATTTATGTTTACTCTTTATATGTAATTACAAAAAAGATAATACCAGTTTCCATACAGCCAATTTTCCTCTTTCCTTTGGATGTAAATAGTATTTGATCAGGACAATAAAATCCATTTTACCTTTAAACGAGTTATTTAGTGAATATATGGCCGCTGTTGTCAAGCTCCATCTATATGGTTAGCAATCAATTAAATATCTTACATAATATTTATTATAAAATATAGCATGAAAGTCAATTTTAAGCACATCCTTGCTTTTCTGACTTTAAAATTTAAACCAATTTAAAATTAGAATTCATAACTTTTTATGAAACCTTCAATTTATGAAGTACACTCGACTGCATAGTTTGGGAATTGAGAGTTTTAATGTGTATTCAAACGCGTACAAAAATTATTGCGACCTCTGAGACCACTAGATCGTTTAATACTATCCAATTTTAATAATGCTTAACTAAATTGACTAACGTTTTTAATGTTTTTTGTAAGGGAAGATTTTACAATAATAAATATTTTGGGTAGGTAATTATAAACAAATACAGAAAGATGAGGAGAATTAGGGACTCACAAATAAGTTCATCAAGGTAGCACATTTAGAAGTGGCACAGGTTAATTAGATTATAGAAATTAATGTGTTTCAGTTATTCATGGTTACATAAATTGGTGTCTTATACATACTATGAATCTCGTTACAGATAAAAAGTTATCTATACCCTTACACTATTACACATAAACTATTCCAAAATTCGGAAATAATCTTATCGTTTATTTGCCATGTATTTACAATGTAACATAGGCTATTAAGCCCGTTGTCAAGAGTATTATTAAAATGATCTGAAGAAACAAATAAATCTCAGTCGGTCACGCTCCAATTAAACGCGTGAATATTGGGCGTGTTTCTATTAAAAAAATCACAATTTTACTAAGAAATCCTGTAACAAATTCCATGTAACATTTATGACGAGGCGTGTGGTGGTTAACCCTTATTTTTATGACACTGATATAACTGTACCAGGATAATTCTGTACTACTTATTTACGGGTTAGTTATTAAAAACTCTACTAAAACCAGTGTCGAAAATATTTTCAACTGTTCGTGTTATGTCCCCAGTGAGAATTACCAAAAGTAATATGGACTTCTAAAAAAGAACACATTTATTAATAATATATTGATAAGAATAATCGACACACAAAACTTTTCATAAAATAAGTAAAACACGAGGACAATATAGCATCTCTTCGCCTTAGAATGGTGTATCTGCTTACAATTGGTTTTATTATTTCCTAACCTGTTGAAGTTCGTCTCCGGTTTTCGAAATAAATGGTAATATTATGTTGTTTTATTCGGAATTCAAGATCAAGTACTGAAAGTAAATTTACTACGCCCAGAATAATGGAGCACATTTTCAAAGTAGCTGTGGTAACAGTTACTACGCCCAGAATAATGGAGCACATTTTCAAAGTAGCTGTGGTAACAGTTACTACGCCCAGAATAATGGAGCACATTTTCAAAGTAGCTGTGGTAACAGTTACTACGCCCAGAATAATGGAGCACATTTTCAAAGTAACTGTGGTAACAGTTACTACGCCCAGAATAATAGAGCACATTTTCAAAGTAGCTATGGTAATAGTTAGCAAGTGTTGAATAAATTTAAAAAAATTCCAAACCCAGACATCATATATGTTAAAATATCTGATGTCCTACATATTTTACTTTAATCTCCTCGATACCGGTATACCTGAAGGATTTTGTTTGGCATTTCGTTGTTTTCTTTGTTTTAATACAAAGCTTTGTAGATTGGCTTTCCTATGGCCTACGATTAAAAATACGACGACAACGGTCTTGTGACAGAGAAAAAGGATTATAAGGAGGGAACGAGGTTTTCTGTCAGTGAAATTTCCTTTTTTTTACCTAAAGGTTTCTCCTTCTTCCCTTCAAATAATTATATTTAAACAAGTTCCTCTTCTGCGAAAATAACATTTTTTTAAGCACTGACTGAACTGCGCGTACAACGAATGATTAAGGTAGGCTCTTTTTACGCTATTTTCAAGGCTCTCACGCTCTGCTCGGGCAACTTATGAAATATGCTTGAGTACTATGCGCGTGCAATTCACGCCATATTGGTTAAAAATAAATGCATAAATTTTTTTATTTTTTATTTTGTTAATAATGAAATATTTTTTTAATATTATCCGTAAACACATAATTTTTAACATTATAAGAATATTATAATGACAAGTTAGTGTTTCATTTCATTTCATTAACTTACAGAAAAATTTATTTTGATTATATTTTAAGTCCTTTTCACTTGAAGTGTAACGCGTTCGCACTCTCAATCTAGGATAGCTGGCATAATAAATTGTTTTGGAGATTTGGTAGGACATCAATATGTTGGTATAATTACCTTTCGTATAATAATACTAGTTTCTTTGTATTGAATTGTGTATCATAATTAGATTAAAATTTCCATTTATTGTCGCATACAAGGCACATTATGGTTGGTCATACACTAACTTCTCTAAATTGGCTACACGGTTACTTTGATACTTTCATCTTCTTATTTTATACTTTTGAAAATGGAGTTATGAGGCGTACTATTATTAATGAGTGTTACTGTTTATTCTTGTAATTCTGAGTCTGTTCTAAAATTAAATTATCTGATTGGTTATGCGTCCAATATTTTCATAGGTATGATTGGTCAAATGTTTTGGGATCTATAGTAGGCTCGCAATATATATATATATATATATATATATATATATATATATATATATATGTGTGTGTATATATATATATATATATGTGTGTGTATATATATATATATATATATATATATAAATAAAATACTGAAATGTTTACATTAAAATATTTCTTTTTAACTCCGAACATGTTTCGTTCATTTATTTTCATGTTTTTCACAACGAGATTTTTTCTAATATATTTAATAAAAAATAATAAACGTAGTTGGACTTAGGCATTATTTTAATATAACTCCCAATACAGTTTGATCATTCCAATTTCTGCAAATCCTTACACTACTTTTAAAACTTTCGGGGACCAAAAACATCCCCTACAATGATAATCATTATAAAAGAAAAAAGTATTGAATAGCAGTACAATTTCCACAAAGAGCGTTCCGTATATATTTATTATATAATGGTATTCTGTTATTTTACGATTTCATAATTTAATTTTTTGCAATGTTGCCTAGCACATCGTCCAAAGGCGTATAAATACAGTGAATATCTCAAAAATTAAAAAATATAGAATCCTTTCTATAGTTGTCCTATTACTTATTAGTAAGATTCTACTAGTGATTTTTGGTTCATTAGGTCCGGGAATAAGGCCGGGGAAAAATATTTTTCTATTTTTGAGGGTATGCCACTTAAAATTCTGAATAAAAATATGTTATTTTAATAGTACGAGATACGGCTGCTTAAATCTGCAGGTAGCAGCGCGCGTATTTCTTCACTCCCGCTCACAGTCATCCAGAGTAGGAGAAATTAATTAAAATGATGGCAACCTCTATTTGCGGCGATTATTTTACAGGATACATATATTATAGTGTAGAGAAAAAAATAAAATTTAAATTAATATGTAATGAAAAATTACTAACTTCAAAAACACGAAAGTGTAAATAATCAATAATAGAATACTTGTTTACATGTGGCAACCCATAGATTGCGGCTGACTGAGAGCTGGCAACCATTTTTTTTTATTCCCTACTTTTTTTTTCAGTGATATTGGATTCACTCAAAAAACATATATCTGGGATTTTTAAACAAAAATTAATTACAATATACTTAATTAAAGTTGATTGCCGATAAATTTTGCCGGGAAACTCTGCTGTCATCTATTTTACTATCATTCATAAAAATTAAGTTTTATAGAAAAAAACAAATATCTGCACATTCAAGCGGCCGGATCTTAGACTAAAATAACTAGTCCTTTCCCGTAAGATATATTAAAAGTTTTAAAAAATGTCGAGTATTTCATTTGCCTCTTTATAATTATCATATAAATATTTTAAAGTTGCCTACTAAAAACATAGGGATTTTCTAAAAAATTAAGGAATTTAGAATTCTCACTGTATTTGCCCTACAACTTATTAGTGAGCTTCCACTAGCAATTTTTGGTTCAGTAGTATCAGAAATAAGGCTGCAATATATTTTTCTATCTTTGAGGATATGCTACTTAAAATTCTGAAAAAAATATGTTTTTTTTTAATAACAGCTCCTTTTCAATTATATCCCATAATATTTATGAAAAGCTTTAAAAAATGTGGAGTATTTCATTTGTCCCCTTTAAAATTATCATTTAAATATTTTAAAGTTGACTACCGAAAAACTGCGGATTAGTATAATATATTATTAAACCACATATCAAATTTCTACGTCAAACGGTTTCTAAGAAAATCGGCTGTGATAGACATATAGACACGTGATTGACCCTATAAGGGTTCCGATTTTCTTTTTGAAGTACAGACCCTGAAAATTAAGAAGATCTTAACCGTTTTTATTCTCAAAATAACCTAAATGTAAATTCGGAATAAATTCTCACAAGTTCTAATTGTTTTTTGCAGCGCATTTTCAAGAGATTATAAAATGTTATATTTTGTATTTTATTATTAATGTTTATAATTATCGATGAATTTGATACCAAAATAGTTCCCCAGAATACTCCCAGAAATTATTGTGGTTATACTCCCCGAGATACATATATGTTTGTATTTATATATAAATATATATGTATATATATATATATATATATACATATATATATATATATATATATATATATATATATATGTATGTATATAGTTTTGATATTGCCGCAAGTCCCTACTCAACGAACAAATGATCACCAGTAACCGGGTGACTATATCGAACTCAATATTAGATAAAGTAACCCTAAAGTATTCATTTTGCCTTTATCAATCGTTTAAAAACACTTTTTCAATGATCGTTTAAAAGGTAAAAAAATGTTCATTTTATTTCAACTCGTCATGGGTTTGATATTAATAATCAGCAATATAAACAATCAAAATAAATGTAGTAATTTATAACAATTAGTCTAACAATTTGTCCACTCGTTTTTATTTTTTAATTTCATCTTGATTTTTTTATTACGTTTTTTTATGTCATTTGCAGTTAGATAGACAATTCTTAGGTTTTTAAAATTATTTTCACCTAAAACAGTATCTAATGTAAATGGCAGCGAAGTGCGTAATTATTGCTAAATTTACGTCAGTAAAATACATGTACACAAAACCGTTGAAGCAATTACTAGATATTAGTAACTGAATCTGTTCTAAGCTAAATGTTAATCTGAGTTAAACGAGATAGTTAACCTAATATAAGTAGACACACAGAGGATAAGTGTTGGTACACGTACCTAAACCATTATCTAAACAAGACTATAATTGCCAAAAGTTTCGCTATGTATGCAACATCAGTAAATTCATAAACTCAGTTTCTAAAGTACCAATAGTATTATGGAGATACTTTCCGTATATTTTAAAGCAGCAGAAATCAATATAGCAGAATACATGATATTTCCGCAAATTTGAAATTCACCCAACAAAATTGAAACTCAAATAATTCACAAATTTGGAAATATTAAAGTGGATGTATTGAATGAGTTTCTGCGTTCTCTCCAACAAGCTAGTGGATCTTTAAATTCAGGTTGAAAATTAACAAAATCATTTTCACAAGAAAGCAGTTATCACGATGCTCCATTATATTTTGTGGTTACATCACTATGTTTTCTGAATACTCTCACCTAATTTAATTTTTATTGGTGCATATAAAATCTTAAAACTGAATTAATTTCAATGAGTGCAACATAGTCTATTTGCACTACTTTTTATAGTCAGTCAGTAGGGATTATACAGAAATATGTTTCTACAGAAGATAGACTGAAGAAGCGTTTAGTATCAATGGAAAATAGCAATAAAACCTAAGCCAATGGAAATTACTTACTTCTATTAAATAATAAAAAAAACCTGCTGTTTGACAAAATACCTTGATGTCTAATTTGCCTACTGGTACAAAAATAAATTTATTATTACACAAAATAATATATCATTAAGTATAAAAAGTTAAAATAAAAGGCTTTTTAATATAACTACTGGTTCTAAATTAAGATCGGTTTGATTAACTTCCGTTGATACGTAGAATCTATTTGCGTATAACGAAATACAGAGCAAATGTGGGTATCAAGGTTTATTTCTACTTGTATAATAGTATAGTAAACAAGTCTGCGTACCACAACTAACTGTAGCTCGTAACCACTAACCATGATAAAGTGATACCTACTATTAAATCGATAGCTCTCACAACTAAGCAAATTTGTAACTCGACTAAATGAGCTCTTGATAATATATCGACGAATTCCATCGCCTGAATGTCATTAGGTAATCAATTTACAAGTTCAATTATTGTCAGTATCCCTTTACGAATGTAAGCACCACATAAGGATGCTTTTGATATTCAATATTCTATGTTAAATATAGCGATAAGCAGGTAGACTATTGGATTAGTGTAACTTGAAACACGATTTAGAACTTGAATTTCTACATAATTACTATGAAATTTTAAACGCATATTAAAATATTTAATAAAGCGGGCAATAAAATAAGAAATCGAGTCAAAAAAGCACGTACAAAAAGTACATATATTTATGATTATAAGTCGAATGGGCCAGACCTTGGTGGCTATGTGATAACAAATTCGTAAGGCCAAGACATTAGTACGCAAACAAGGAGGTATTTGATGGATATTTTTGAATAATAAATTTAGTATAATTTTTCTTTTTTTTGAGGATCTAATGATACTAATGATGAGTTTTATTGAGGTAACATCATTGTTACTTGTTTGAATTTATTAATTGAGGATAATCTAATTTCATTCCTTTTTATCAACAATATTAAATAGCTCTCTCAGGAATGGTGTTCATCGTTAGATTTATTAAATCCATGATATTAATATTGTAGTACTTCAAGATTTGATATCACTATTACTATATCTTATGTAAGCCATATTTTTTTTTGTATCGTTATACTTTATTATATTTCTTTTTCACAATTAAATGAAATTACGTGATGTAGTATTATTTCTACTTTCTTTAAGTTCTTTACCACGACTTAGGTTTCGTTGTATTACAACGTCTTCAGGTGGGCTATCAGCAAAGATAATCTTTGCTAATAGCACACCTGAAGATGTTGTAATACAACGAAACCTAGGTCGTGGTAAAGATAAAGAAATTAGAAATAATACTACATCACGTAGATTCATTTAATTGTGAATAATGAATTTCTACAAAATTAATGCCAATATATATTCAATAAATTTCATTTATTTACATGGGTGAGTAATCATTATATTTTAATGATTTAGCTTATTGATGAAGGTCAAAATTTTTTTCCGTCTTTATTATAATCACTGTTTTCCAGTAATATAATTTTTCTCTTATCGATATCGCTTCTATTTAAACATAGATTTTTTTACATCTAGTTGTTATTCTTATGTAAAACTTATTGGCAAATGTTAATATTTTGTTTCTGATTTTACCATATTATTTGTATCTGTAAATATAATTTTATTTATCGACATTACTTTAATTTATCTACGTCTTCATTATTTTAGATATCATTGTACCATTGATATACACAGTTGCACATTGTACCATTGGTATGCACATTGTACCATTGATATACACATTGATATCATTGATATACACAGATAAATGACAATAAAGGCGTAAAATCAATCCACTTACAAATTTAGTGTTTATTAATTTTCATTATCAGAGTTATTATTTTCCCTCAATATAATTTCACTTGTCGATATTATTTTCGTCTATTAAAGCCTGAATTTTTAGGCATTATTCTAATTTATTAGATTTAACTTGCCAACATATGTAAGTCTTTTGATTCTTCGTTTATAATAATTATTATTTTCCATCAATATGATTTCACAAATCCATGCCATTTTATTTCATTATATTTTTTCTTAATACCTTTTATTATACGCGATTTTTTACCTTGTTTCCTCTAAGAACTTGTTCATTTAAACAAGCTATGTAACAAACTATTTCACTTTAATCTAGCCTAACCTTCGTTTATAACAGTTTAACTTTTAATATTGGTAATGGTCCTATTTCACGGAATGATGAAAATAAAAATATGAGGTGTATTTTCTCAGTTCACAAATATATTTTCATATGTTAATAAACGCATCGTATACCTACATGAAATATTTGTATTTTACACTAGCCCAACTTGGTAATATTTTTATTAAATTTTGTATTACTGTAAAAAATAATATATTTAGTTCTAATTCTGATAACGTGGTGGATGATGTAGACAGTTTAGTTAAATGCTTAGTTAATGACAGAATAATATTATTGAAACCTATACGAGAAAAACAATATAAAGTTAGCCATTTCCAAGAAAACACTACCACCGAATCTTACTCTGAAATCTTTATAGTAGTCGCCATTGGAAATATAGTTGTATTCTTTTATTGTTTATCTAATCAACATTGAAAGTGATTGTGTTTGAATCTTGTAATTTAATTCGGATTGATAACACCCAGATATATTTCATCGCAAAAGCTTTAATCTCCAAGGATTCAGTTTTCTTTGCGATACAGGGAACAAATCCATTAAGTACAAACGGAACTTGGACTACAAGAAGTCTATACACGCATATATGACAATTTAAATATATAATGTTATTGTTCATTACGAAAGCATATCGTTTATTCCTTGACAGCCGTAAAAATAACATTAATATATCAAAAATACTTTGATTTTATTATTTATACTTTTTTTACTATATTATATTTAGAATTATTAATTTTTTTTATTTAATATTTATTATACATATATTAGACACACCTTTTCAAGTTTCTATCTTTTTCATATTCACAAATAATTTTCTCTCTTTATTCTCGATGGGTTATTTATTTATTATGTGCTTTATTCGAATGTAGAATAGCATGGCTTAATATTTTAACATAAAAATATTTACAAGAAATATTAGTTTGGTGACTACCCAATCTGCTACTTTTATATAACGTTTTCTGGAAAGGTAAACAAAATTCTCTGATATCTCCAGCAGAGTATATAAAAGTGCGGCATTCATTCTACTTTTAAAAATACAAAAATCTCTCCTTCAGTAAGTAAAGTACGAACAATATATGTAAATATCACGAAAGTAACTTAGAATGCACTTGCTGTATTAATTCCGTGTTAAGCCAAAATTTACTTGATGATGGGCAAAAGTGTGGACAGAGGACATTAGATATAATCTGAGAAAATTTTGATCCCTCAAATAATTCTCATTTAAAGCAATCCCTTACGTTAAACTTAGAAGCACTAAAAAGCCTTATTCAGACGGATTCTACGTTTAGTTCGCATTGTAAGACAGAATTACGGTCGTGCTTTTAACATGCAAAAGAAAAGTTATTTCATGCTTTTGGAAGAAGTGAACCCATTTTCTTGGCTGTAAGTTAACACTGATAAAGTAAAATGGGCAAATTTATTACCTGATTACTGCAGAATGATGATTTTTTAGATAATAACTAAATTTTGCCTGAAAATTTCATCACTTTAGATAAACTATTGATATTTCCAGGATTTTTTTAAGAACATAGTCTTGTACTCAGTGAAGGTGTTTTTATTGTAAATAAAAAATATCTTCATTGAAATAATGGCTTAAAAACTTCACCTTTTTAATTTATGTGTACGTGCAACTGTTACTTTAAGATTTGTAACTCAAAAAGAAAAATGGAACTCTCATAAGTTTACTCTCGGGACATGTGTCTGTCCACCTATGGTAGCTTTTTTCAGAAATCTCTCGGATCAGAAACTTTAGTATTTAGTATAATAATAAAGCATTTACCCTGCAGATATTACAGTGGCTAACACCCAAATATATTTATATGAAAATTATGGTGAAGGCAAATTTAGCATACAAAAAATTTTTAAAATTTCATGTAGGTATAGGGTAGGATAATGTTTGAAAAGGTTAGTTGTAAGTCTTAAAACGACTTCCTTCATAATTTTAGAATTTAAAAAATACGCGAATATATATTAAATAATTGTTAATCAAAATACATAAAAAAGATACATCGAAAAAGAGCTTACGTGATCTGCATCGATAGTTTAAATGTAATAGAAAAGTTCAGAATATATTGAAGACAATCAATTTTACCGTTTGTTTTCTACAACCTTTATTTTCTACAACATGAATAACGAACGCCATGAAAATTAACTGAGCAGGAGCGAGCTTGACTCGACCCTCAGATTTGTGTACCGCATTTTAAGTTAAATTACTTGATTTATGGTAAGTATATCTAATAAATAGAATTTGCAGCGCAATGCCTATTTCACAATGACTGATAAAATTAAGTAGGCAGACATACAAATAATTGTGAAAATCTTGACAATTATGACATTAATAATCATTGCTATAGTTTTCCTTCAACCCTTGTGTAGGAAATTTTCGTAGTTTTAGATTCAGTAGTTTTACTATTTAATAAAAGCGGAACCATCTTTTTTGGAAATTTTCAAATTTATTCCTGAAGACATACTAATTAAAGTTGTGAATAAATATTTTTGAGGCCCTTCTAACTGACCCTTTCAGATCATGCCCTAAAATATACTTTTCAGTTTTTTAAATTAAACTCTCAACCCTACAATAGGCTTTACGTATAAATATTTCCCAGAATATTGGCTAGGAATAAGTGATATACTATTTTGTATGTATACATTGAGATATATGTGGTTTGATATTGTCTATTACTGTGCCAAATTTAAAGTCTCTACGTCAAGCGTTTTCTGAAAAAAAAACAGAAATTACAAGTGGACAGATAGACATGTGAGTAACTTTGTATTGGTTTCATTTTTCCTTTTGAGACCTAGAAACCTGAAAAGTCTCTACCGTTCTTCTACAAAACTAAATCAGATCTGTCGTTATATTTCATTTGTTATTCCTGAGAAGATACAAAAATAACTTATATTTCGTTAGGTATTCTTAACCAAAATCAACGAATATTTAAATAAACTACCCTTATCCGAGAGAATATACTTTATTAAACAGATTTAACGTACCGTAAGATAACCAACCGGACATTTACTAATCCTCATCCCGTATTAAAGCTTTTTGAGCAAAGTTTTGCTTGACACTCTTAAGTGCGTCAGTTTAAGATGCTTTGAATACAGCATCACTGACTATTTTGCGAGACGCACTGAATGTGCTAATTACCCATCACGAGTTACGCTTCTTTACATTTTACATTAACTAATTACCTTAACACAAATTGTATTATGTTTTAGAAGGAAATAGCGATGGCCGTGTGCAGAGGACGGTGGCGAAATGTTAGACGATCTATCTATACACCCCAAAAGGGTGGACTCCTTTTGGTCTACGGACAAATTATAAAACCTATTAATATTCTATATTCTCGGGTATGCGTTTCTCTGTGTGCCGATATTTCTCCGTTAACCGTTTTTTGCCCCAGTTAATATAAATACTGCATTTTAGTTGTTAATAAAAATACTTTATTACGTGCGTTAATATTTTTATTAAATTCGAGATTATTGGTGAATATAATATTTAAATTTACATCAAAAGCAACTGTTTTAGGATAATCGTATAAAGGGATATCATCATATAAGACATGACCAAACTTTAATTTAGTAAAAAGTTATCATCGTTATCTGTTTATCGGTAATGAAGCGTTTGATAAAGTTTAAAACTTAATACGACATTCACTATAAAAGGGTTAGTTAGCATCACATACGCGTTAATGATGATATTATGGTAAAAGACGTATATTACCTGTTAAGTTTATTATTAATACATTGAAATAAATACTTTCTTAAAACAGATTACTCGCTAATCGTGATAACTTTCAAAATAACACAAAAATAATTGTAGTGAATTATTTAGATGTAGAAAATAAACTAGTAACACATCTTTGAATTGCGTGACAAAATTTAGACGACCTCCACTTGGATACAATGTATCCGACCCTATAAATAAACTCTACCACAAAGCACACACAGTGTAAATTTATATTGTAAGTAATTTAGAATGTAGATATATAATCATTAAGAATTCACCATTAGACCCAGGTGAATATTTAAATAGCTGCACAGCCTTTCAGATAATTCATAAACGCATAAATTTATAATTGATATGAAAAAAAATGGAGAAGTTTAAGCTATAAGATCACAATTAATTTTTCGTACTATCAACCCCCCACATAAATATTAATAATAATGCATCCGACTGAAATGCGTCCGACTACTGCAATATCTGCCGTCGACTGCAGTGACTCTGTAGGAAATTACATATGCGCTGAACTGACTGGGGAACGTTTCGACTGAGCCAAATTAAACATTTTGCAAAACCTGTGTGGACCAAATATGTTCCGTTTTCAAAAAAACTTTTTCAAGAAAGCTTTTTTCTAAAACCAATGGTTAAGCAGGTAAAACGAAATAAACAAATATATTTTTTACACCAATTGATCGCACTGAAATATTTTAATCCTGTAATTCTCAAAGGTCATGATTTTTTAGATTTTTCTGAGTAAATGTTTTGACAAGTGTGAAGGATAGTAACTGTTATGCAATTTTTTCTGAAATATATACAAATCAATAAAAAAATTACATCATATGTATTGTTGAATTCGTGCTTCAATAAGATTTTATTGGATTCACTACGCGATAATTTTGAAATATTTTTACAATTGAGCTACTATACGCCATCTCTGAGCTGTCAAACATTTCAAATTTTTACGTCAAATACTTTTTGACAAAATAGTCTTTGACAGACGGGCGGACGGACATGAAGGTGATTCTATTAGCGTTGGATTTTGGCTATTTTGCCATGAAACACTAGAACGATACATTTCCCCTGCAAAGTTACTATTTCAGGTTTTCTAAAATTACAACTGTTAAATTTTAGAAAATTGAAAATAATTTTTCTGTTGTTTTGGAAATATTTTGAAATATAAGAAATTTTTAATATATTATTGTACTTTATTTTGAAGAGTTCAGATAGTGCATTTATGATTTTGTCTCAAAATGGGTGTTTACAAATGGTTGTTGTTTTGGTTCACTACTAAATCCTCTGTCAATTTTGTATAATTAAAAAGGAAATTTCGATTGATCATAATTCCAATTTTATGGGAAATATATAAATATACAGATAAAAAAAAAATTTATAACACGAAATCTCTATTTCAATGCGTATAACGAACTAATTATAAAAAAGTAACGCAGGATATATATACTTTATACTCCTTTGTAAAAAAATCAGCATTAAAAAAAATTAAACTATACAGAATTTAGGTAAAACATGTGTAAAATAAAAAAAACGAATCTCTTTTTAAATTAGTCGTCAGTTTAACATTAAAAAAGACAAGAAAAAAAATGTTATCTTCATTATTATTACATGTCCAGAATTTAAATTTTCAAGCGTTTTGCACTGTTCAAGAATTTCAATTAATGATTAAATGATTAGTTTTAATGATTTTTATTGAGATAATAATAATGGCTGGAATTATGCACTGTGTTTTTTGAGCATTTAATGGGATTTTAATTTTGCCGGGAAATATAAGCTAATTATTAATTTAGAAATATATTTTTTAATTTCTTACTTATGCTTACTGAAATAAGTTACAAAATTTTAACATAACCTCTTCAATGGTCGGAATTTTAGTTTAAATTTTATTTTTATATAGTAAAAAACCCCACCCCGATATTGGCAAGTAACTTACCGAATAAGGTACTATGGGGGAAAAAACGCAATAAACACAAAAATATATTTTTACATAATAGGTTGCGTTAATTCATTTAAAGTAGAGATTAACGTTAGAAATCTTTCTTAACTGACAAAGTCATTTAAATGGGTTATTTATTAAAAAACCATACCAAAATGGATAATTACAAAATATAATACTAGATTGACTGCATATTTATTTTCGAAAATATTTAGGATATCAACCAATTGAATTGCAAATTAAATTCCAAAACATGCTTTCATGAAAGTTTGCATACAAAATATGAATGATAAGAAAATACAGAATTAGCTGAAAATGAATTTTTACCCAATTTGCGTCTAAATTATCCATTAAATTACACGCTACAAAACATCTGTGGAATATGTCGCGAATAGATGGTTAAGTATGTACTGAATAACACGAGATATATGTAATTAGGAAATTTAAATTATAAAATATGTTACATAATGTAATACAAGTTCAATATATGTGAATATTTTTAAATCCACATTAAGCTTTAAATTTATGTTAAGCTGATCCTAAACATAAAGTAGGTAAAAGGCAAAAACAGCTAAATAGAAGAGAGTTCTCCCATTAAGGCTTACCTGAATTTTAGGGGAGAAGCAATATTCTAAAAAACCAAAAACATTTAAATATATTTTAATCGTTATATATATTTCAATAATATATTTAAATTTTACCATGCAGCCATTTGGTAAATCGAGAGAATACAAAGAATTTTCTGAAACCAGTTTCATAAAGTTTTTCGAGACTAAATAATTATATATAAATTAAAGTGTGACTTGATATATTTAAATACATAATGTTTATATAATGTAGGGGTCCTTACATCCAAAGAAAAATAATAAAAACCTCATAATATCACTGATGTTTCACAAGTCCCAAACGTTTTCCTCAGAAACCGCTTAGCGTAGAAATTTGAAATGACATAGCGATAGTACATATTTATCTGTATACACGTAGTTAACATTCAAAATTATTTATTTGAAAATTTTTGAGGACTTACAGAAATTTTGTTGTTTTTTCGTTTTGTTTATCATATGGAGTTTTAATGAAAAGAACAAGTTATAAGAATTCCAAAAAAATATTTATTTCCAGACTGACGAAAATAGTTCTAGCTATATCGTTTTGAATGTCGAAAAAAATGCCGCATCATCCGGACTCGCCTTCTCACTCTATTATCAAAAATTGCTAAAATTAAAATTATGAAAAAAATACAGTGATACGTGAATTTTTTGAGGTATACATGGTATTTTACACCTGTGAAAGAGGCACTAAACATTAAATTAGTATTAAGAAACATAATATTTATTCTTGTAAATAATTTAAAGGAAATCTTTACATGTTTACCTTTAAATGTTTGTGTATATGCCTAAATGTGCTCGGAACCCATGGTGCAATATCTATTAGTTTAAGACAAGCTTATCGACAATCAATGTTTAATGCAAAAAATTATATTAATATATTTATTAATTTGTTTTCCAAGATAAACACACACACGATTTACTGAATGAACGTTGATTAATAAATATTCGGAATGTGTAACTTTTATTGCCTTAAACTAAGTTTTACGAAATTATATGTTGCATATTTTTAAATATTACGCATTAATTGTTATTCGTGATGAGTAATTGTTTCCAAAAGTTGACAAATTTACAATTAATTACAAAATATAGAACTACATCTGTTTTATTTTCCAGAGACGGATTGCAGAGTAATAGTTAATATTTATCAAATTTCTTAATAAAAATCTACTTGAATAAAATTATGTTACCCTAGAAGAAAGATAAAAGACTTCGAAGTTCTGCGATTTTTATAACAATTATAAAGGTAAAAAATGGAATAATGTTTATTCAATTTTAAATATACTTAAGTTATAATGTGTAATATTACATGCTTTTACTAAATAATAAAACACGCCTTTTAATATCAGAAAATGTTGCTTCCTGTTCGATTCATAGTATAATTTTTCCTCAAATCTTATAATATTTCAAGACGTGGTCTACCCATATTTATTCAAAATAATATAATTTACTGTATTTACACAGCGTAGAGCAAAATTACTTTTCGACAGCACCATAAAAAATGCGAAAGAAATCTCATTGCTTGTTACGTCACAAAAAGAAATTTGTAAACCTCTGAATAAGAAAATGGTTTAGTTGTTAGCTAAATAAGAAAAGTTTGTCAAGAGCTTCCAGTCTATGCCCATGATTGTATGTGCTACAAGCATCAGTAGTATCTTAATTATACGCATTAGGTAGCGCGTTCTAATTAAATACAAAGTTTTATTAAATTAGAATTATTAGCGTAAGTTAAAATGTTGTTAACTACTAAATATTGTTACTAAATGTAACAAACGGATATCAGTACAATGAAAGCAATAATGCAATAAACAAATGATGTTTATAAATACTTTTATAAAAATATTCTACACAATCCCAGCTGAGGTGAATTTAACACTTTGCTAAAATGCATAATATTTCTATTGCGTAGAGGTTTATCGCTACGATTAAAATGAACAAGAAAATAATTTTGTGATATTATCTCAAGATAAATCAATAGGAAAAACCTCTCAACTTTATTTTTAACGCACGAAGTGAATATTACGTCAACTTGGAGTCCTTTTACCTTCGTTTCTTCGTCAAAAATTTTACCCTTCAATTGGAATTACCCAAAAATAGGATGCACCTAAAATGTTTTCCGAGAAATTTACTTTCATCAATGTGAACTATGGGATAAGGGTAGTTTAGAGCTATTTTAATTAATTTGATTCAGTTTCAAGAATTTTAAAGGCAACTCTTTTTATTTATTAATTAAGTTACTGATTTGGAATTAAATTCAAATTTTTTAAGAATTTTTCTTAAGCGGATTGCATATTGTCAGATATTTGTATTATTTATTTTAACATGAGAAGGTTTATCCTCTCCAAATTACAATTTAACAAAAAGTAAATTCTATTTCATCTACAACCCATACGAATAGATACCATGACATTACTACTATAAATACGCCGATGACCTTATGTTTACTATTATTTTTGAATTTCAAACTCTGCAACGTAGATGCGATATTGTTATTATTAAATATATATAAGTTAATTATAATAATTTATAAAATTAAAATAGATGTCTTTTATGTTAGATATTACCGAAAATACGAACATTATTCATGCACAATGACTTGCGTTTGTGTGATAGGTTCACGCACGTTTGCAGTCACCATCTAAATCCTAATTTTTATCCAACTACCTAATGAAAATTAGACCATATATTGATTTCATTACACCGAATAATAATAAGATTTGTATTGACTTTATTTGTATTAAACTGTGTAACTTTTACTGTGAAAGATTGCTTGTCATTTTAAATTATATTTTCAATCAGGTTGTATTGTCCATGTTTTAAAATAAAATTTAAGAAACTTCTCTGAAACATACAATTTAGATAGAAAATTCTCCAAACAACATTCAACATTTTCTAAATTGAATATTATGTAAATAATCTTGCAAACTACATAATATGAGTGTAGATGCCACCAGAGATATCTGAGAATTTTGATATGTTCCTAACAATAAACTAATTTTTTTCTGATAACAAAATTTTCCAAAATTATATTCAATTAACAAAATGATTGAAGCGTGACTTAATTTTTTAATCCATACTTAAATTCATATTATTTCTTTATATGTCAATTCCATACTTTTTTAATCACTGCAATTATTTTTAAAATAAGTAAAATAGAAGATACCGTATTGATATTTTGCGAAATTTTTGATTATCGGCGATTTGCAGTAAACACGATAAGTTGGTATTATTATATTTTAATATTCCCCATTGTAGCGTACTTTATACTCTGTGAAACCATATTTTAATTCACTCAAAAGTTGAAAATGTATACAGTGACATATTTTTTACAAGACAGGAATTAGGTATTATTGAAAAAAACTAGCCAATGTAATAAATATGTGAAAATATTGAAGAATTATTTGGATACTGAAGTTAATTATCAAGTGTCAAGTATTGATTAAACCCAAATACATATTCTTATGTGAGCACCCCTAATTTGACTAATTAAAACCAGCCGATGTATGTTCATATAATAAAGCGTTGATTTCTATTATAATATAATCTTCCCGTCTTCCTGTCATTCTTTCATATCTACTCGCACAACATATCAATGTCCCCTTTTGTAAGCTCTTTTCACTATCCATCAAAAGGTTCCCTTTTCAACTTTAAACTCATACAACTTGCCGCATTTTTCCTCTTTATGTGTTCAACAAGGCAGTATAATCTTGTTTCTTATATATGTAATTATACTGAAAAATAGCTATTTTAATTATATTTAATAAACGTTATAAAAATGAAATATAAAATATAAAATTAAAGTCATGGTTTGTCTGTTGAAACTTTCTAAAATTTCAATCGTTTAACTAAAAAGGCTGAAATTTTTTGTAATTAAGAAATTTTAGAACACCAACTTATTTTATGTAAGACAGCACAAAATTGATGGTCTATTAATTGATTATTTAAGTCGAAAGTACAATTTTATATGTTATGGGTAGCGAAAACATATCGATTAATGTAAATTCGTCATAACATAGTTCATAAAATGTAGTAACCATTTTTTTTAAATTTAATGCATTATTAACGTAATTTTATCTATACAAGCTTTAAAGAGCCAAAGATTGTGCTCGCATGACATTTACTTTTAGTAATGCTATAAATATACAATTTCGAACATTGGTACAAAACACTCAGTACGCAAGGTATAACTTACACTTAACCGGTTGTTTAATTACTGCATCACACGAAAATACTTATCAACTTTTGAGATTCAAACTAATATATAGGATTCGTATCATCACTTCATGCTGACAGAAGTCAGTGCAACAAACAAAAACAACTAAAGTGTAAGTTTTTCAGGTTATGCAATAATTGAGTATCTAGTTTTTCCACTTTCCGATGCCAAATAGATTTGCAGCAATTTATTTTCAAAATCTCTTTCAGCCTTTTCCCTTTCAGTTATTTCTCCTTTCAACTTTAGCTATGCATATCAACTCAATAGAGTTGAGTTGATAGAATTAAACAGGGATGAAAGTTCTATATAATCTTTAATAATATCGTCGGAATTATAAGACACAGTATAAACTAGTTATATGCAGGGATATGTTTTTTCTTCGTTAAAAAGGACTTCCTCTAAATGAATCACATAAAAATTTAACTACGATTGTTTCGAAAATACATTAGCAATTCAGTCGCTTTAATTAAATCAAACACTTATCATTTATCGCTCGGCGGTTTTCCACAAATTTTTGAAAAATATTAACACCTAATGTTACCTGATCGGCTTATAAATTTTCAGTTAACGAGTCTCACAAACGTGTTTTTCTTTCTTACGTTAATTTATATAGTTTTACGCTTTATTGTAATCGCGATTTATGTAAATGTATAACTTAAAGTAAATGTATATCGTTATCATATATAATTTATTTGCTTATTTCCCTTTGTTAAATGAGAGTCAATAATTCTTACAATAACTTATTATTATGGAACTATAGGTGTTACATGATTAAACGGATAGCATATTTGCTATATTAAAAATACTTTTAACCAAACTTGTTACAATTTGCTGATGACCAGAGCTCAAAATATCCATTTTATTATAATGTTAGACTTGTTAAAAGAAATAAGTATTAAGATTAACAAAAATAACTAAGAGTTTTGGTGTCAAAAGATGAATTCTTTATTATGACACATATTAGATAGATTTAGTTTTTAATAAACTCCAAAAAAAGGAGAGTTTCTCAATTAAGTTAAATTGTTTTCCGTATACATTATATTATATCTCTGGCATTTGTCAACCGAATTGAATGAATATTTTTTTATTTGAGAAAGCTTATCTTTCAAAAAAAAATTGTTGGAATTTGACTGTAGAGATTGAAGATAGAGAATAGGATTCCTCAGCAATGAACCGTGTCGGAGCCGGTGCTAATATAGCAATTATCTATGTGTACATGCCCACCCTGGGCATGTAGATGAGGGTGAAAGAGAAGCATCTACTTGGCATAACTTCCAAAAATCAGTATATTTATGCATATTTTAAAACGATTTTGTACCGCAAAATTTACATTTAAATATTCGTATTCTCATTATTTTATACCTTTCAGTGAGCTTTTTACACTGTAGTCATTGAAGTCATTTAATTTTTTTGTTAAAAAAATAAATTTTTTTTACATTCAAAACTAGGCTTGGATAAAACGCCTTAATAGTTATAATTTGAACTTTTGCTGTAAAATATTACAAGATAGCTTTTAACAAATTATGAATAAAATTTCGAATACATTTAAGTTTATCGTTAGTATATGTCTTTCATGTGTAATAAAATAAGAATTTCTTTTTTTCAATTAAAACTTTAAAATGTAAAAATATTATCACATTCACATAAGTTATATTGACTCATTACTATTGAAACCATTTCCTTTAAGTAACTAAAGCAACTGGTGGGAAAGATAAGCTGTATGACTAGTTGTAAACCCTCCAGAATAAATTAACATACAACTATAAATAAAAACACAGAACGAAACAAACGCAAATTTATAGTAGGGTTGGCGTATCCTAAAAGCATGGGTATCGCAACCCTAAAGTAAGATGATATATATGTTACCCTTTCATGAAATATTTTATTAATTGTATATAGTTATATATCATTTGTATATTGTTATACAGTCAGATTAATGTTAAGCTATATGTTTTACATTATCTATGTTGTATGATATCTTATTTTATCTAATTCTTTTATATTATTTTGTACAAAATTATGTACAAACGATTGGATGAAAATATACATATATATATATATATATATATTATATATATATATATATATATATATATATATATATATATATATATATAGTGTATCTTTGATCTTTCACGTGAAACTTATTAGAAAATCGTAGTTACATTTTGTTCGATTCGGCGGATTTAGATATTTACATATTCTTTGAAATATTTTTAACACAATATATAATTATAAGCTATGTGCTTATATGAGACGGAATTTACTAATATTTATTGGCGTTTCTCAAGTATTTTATTTACATTTGTCACTAACATGGAATCTTGTTAAATAATCCTGAATAACAATCATAAATATACAAAGTTAAGAAGGTGAGAATTAACATTACTTGGCATCGTTATAACATGCATTAAAGCAATAACGCCAAATTATTCATTTACAAACAGTGTCTGGTTTGTGAACCCCATCCTCTCCTTGAATACATCGTCACTTTCTTGCGCGTGACGTTGTTAAATTTTCACCATTCCAATAGTATTACACAATTAAACACTGCCGTAGGCCAAAAGTCGTAACAAGAAAAGTAGTATATTATAATTATCCTCGCACTCCACAGCATTTATTACTATAATAAAGAAATAATTACGAATTATTAACATGTTTATATCGAAATAACTAACAAGATATTACGCCGCGCACGGAGGCATGAGCAGAATAAATACAGCAGCCTTGGAGATGGGCAGATAAGAGACAACGAACCAAAATATACGTCAATATAGTAAATATATACATATATATATATATATATATATATATATATATATATACACATATATGTATATAAATATGTATATATATATATATATATATACATATAAATATATATATATATATATATATATATATATATATATATATATATATATATATATATATATATATATATATTCGCGCGCCACTAAAGAATAGCAAATAACGAGTTCCTCAAGAGAGGGTGGAATACTAAATGAATTAAATATTTTGACCTTAATATTACGTATTTTTCATTTCGGTATTCCTTCAACACAAATGATTCAATGTGTCAAAATGTTGATAGTTAAATCAACAAGCCACAGGTCTTGATTAGCAAGTTAACTTTATTTTTAAATTTGTATTGCTAGAAAAATGATCTTATTGAAATTCTAACAACAAATTTGCGATTCAGTGATAGTGTGCTTAATATTATGGTTTGTACATTGTTGGAATACGTATAAGTAGTAATTAATTGAAGCAATATAAATTAAACAGAGAACGTATTATACTTTAAGAGGTTTAATAGGCTATTTGACAATATCAAAGATATAACACAATTCGGTGTCTTCGTATTAGATTATAACATAAATAAGAGTATTGCTTTTAATTTTCGGAAGAATCAGTTAATATTTTATAAAAAAAACGTAAAGAAATCACTATATTTTTTTGAACTTCATTCAGCCTCGCAAACACCCTGTTATTGGTTAAAAGTCAGATGACGTCACAGACAAGTCTTTAAATCTTTAATTTATGGTCCCTTTTTGTTTTTTTTTTAAATTTATAACTATCATCTATATAATTTTAATTTTATTTATAATTATCACCTAATTTATAACTATCTAGTATAATTTGTTTATAATATGAATTCATTACGTATGTGTATTATATTACACAAAAAGAAATGTATTACAAATGACATATTTAATTAAAATAATTTCCCGTCATTATCATCACAAAAATTTATTTAATTACCACGTAGTGCATATGCTAATGTACAAGTATATATCAGCACTACAATAATATTCCAAACATAAACCATAGACAAATACACTTTTCCTGAATGTTGTGATAATAAACAAGATGTTACTAAAATTGACAGGTTAAAAATATTTAAAAATCTGTAAGAAATTATATTTTTAATTGTGTAATAAATACTTATAAAGATAAAGTGAACAAACCGGGGAAAAAGGTATTCCCCCGCAAACAAAAGTCATCAGATATGAAATTTTTGAATTTCTTTTTTTATAATAAATAATCGTCTGTTGCAGAATTTTTTTAAACATGTCGTTTTTAACGTGTATTCTTTCATATCATATCAAAAATTTTAATTTAGATAAATACTAACAATTGTCAAAATATCATTGGTACTAAAAAGCATTCATACCAAAATTTAATATTCTTATTCTTTTGGTTTATAGGCATTGACATCGATAATAATACATAAAACATACTGTTTGGATCTCTTCGGGGTAATTGCAACCACTTTTTTCGTCTTTTAGGATTCGTCGGCACTGAAATGAGTACTTTGCGTGGACTTCTTATAAATGTATTTGTACATTGTGTTACTACACACCATTTTAATATGAAAATAAATAATAATCTCTTTCAGCGGGCAGGACTGTTTGTTTACATTGTGTGTGACGTCACGTTAGCCGCCATTACAGAAATTGCGTTTTTAGCGCGAGTTCATAAATTCACACTTTAAAAGTGATTAATATAAAAAATACGACATATGTCCTGGAAATATGAATGTAGTGTGCTTATAATGCAAAGTAGAATAATTTAAAACAATTTAAAAAATCAAGTCAAATAGCCTATTAAATAAAATATAAAATTATAATGACTTGACCAAGTGTCATTTTGCACAAGCTCTTTCGACGATTTTATTATTTAGCTTTTTTCGGAAGTTGTTGTTACATTGTAATTAATTTTTTCTTTTAAGTAATTTAGCAGACGTTAAATTTAAGTATTTCATTTTTATGATTGCATATTTAGATATTTTTTATTTAAATAATTTATTATTTTTTAAAGATCATATATGTTTATTTTTGGTAACTTTTCGTAGATTAATAAATTGATTGACTAGTTATTGATAAAAGTAGTAACAGTCACATATCTAAGCTGCATTGGTCTTTTCAAGCCGGCCACTTTTATAACACATCAGTCTCTTAGGATTTAAGACTACCAGTCTGAAGCCTAGGGAGTGTGACGGGAAAGTTGATTTTTTAAATGTAATGGACGAACTTTATGATCCAGTTTTCGAATTTTGAAGATCTTAATTGACTAGGTAAGACAAGTGATATTAAATGCCTATCTCTACTGAAGGCGAGGCATGCTCGGGATCTATCTACAAGCTTAATCTATTATAACGACGCAAAGACGAGTATAGTTTGAACTATATATCTGGTAAATAGCGTAATCACAAATTAAAAAAAGATTATTAAAAAAAACACCATTTCCATATGTAAAATAAAATTTTAACCATTTATAAATTTTATTACTGTGCGGGTATCCATATATGTTTTGTCACGTTTTATAGTATTTTCATAAAATATATTTACTAGAATTAGACAAGTTTTGAAATAAGACAAAACGATTCCACAAACGATTCCAGACAAACGATTTCGATTGTCGAACTATCTTAATGATTGAACGAAAAATGTGTATAGATATATACATATGTTCATATGTATTTCATCCCGTGACTGTACTTGAAGAACTAGAATTTGACGTCAATATTCTATAAACTTCTGGCATCCTATTCTTAATAATATTTAAATTAGCTGCATCTCATTTTTCATACTTTTATTTGGATAACTTATTGAAGATTTAAAAAAAAAACTTTGTAAAGTTAATAATATATAAATAATGATTTCGGAATTCATGCCTTTGCCGATCAGTTTGCGTTTTATTAATAATAACATAATCAGGCGAATATAATTATAAGTTAAACATATTACCGTAACGGTTGTGACTAATAACAATTTCTACACTATTTTTTTTCATGAAAAGTAAAATTCACCCATATATTTTATGCATTTATGGACAGTGCTAAGTGTCAGAAAATGCTTAGTTATATACAATATTTAATACAAAAAAAATTTGAACCGCTCTTTCTCAAACCAAATTTTTGGTTACTTTATCTGCTCACATAATATTTTAAATTCTTTTTAAAATAAATGGAAGAAATATCAAGACATCGAGTCAGCGTCGATATGCTTGTGGTTGATGGAATTTCAATAATACTTTAAACATTATGATTTAACTTGATTTACTGCAAAAAAAATGTAAAGAAAATCTATTTATATATATATATATATATATAATAGATATATATATATATGTATGTATTTATTTATGTGTACATATATATATATATTTTTTTTTGGGGAAGAATCTCTATTCGAAATCACTGTCAAATTATCTAGATGAATAGATTAAATACATTTTTTATAACTCTTTATTGAAACCTTTTAACATAGTCAGGTTTTTGACTAAACTTTTAAGCTAAGCTCATATTCCAATTATTTAGAAGTTTCAAGGTTGTTATTTTTATACAAATATTGAATATCAGTTTTCACATGGATATGTATATGAATGAGATAAAGAAGAAAAATAATGTATGTGAAAAATAAGAAAAAAATATATATACGCTAGGTCGACGAAAACCACACCGATGACAAAGCAGAAAAAACCTTAAACAACGAAATATAAAGAGAGATTTAGATATATAGGTTATATAAGGATAAATATCGTTTAAAGGTTTTTAGAAGACTTGTTGTGACTGCACCTTTGAGTATTAATACAGCTTATTTTATAACACTCGTGTATGAAAAAATCCATTTTCAAATATTTCCAATAACGTATTGACAGTTTGGTAAAATACTTCTAGTCATGTATAGTCACACCAACTCTCGCTTAATATAAGTCGTCTTAATTTATAGAGTGAAGTAGATAACTGAAGTTAAACTTAATAATAAAATTAAGGTATAAAGTAACTTACACTTAAACATTTTTATCTAAAAATATTGCGAGCAAAGACGGTGAATAATTTTGTCACTAAAATAGAAACTTTTCTTTAATAATTTGGGTACATTCATGTCCTGGTAATTTCAAAATTATAAATTGGAAATAGAGCGGCGCCTGAGATAAAATATAATTATGTGAGCCAAATTAAATTAAATGTTCCTACGATACGGTATATAAACCTAATCGTGAAATAAAACTTACGCAACAACCTATTTCATATGTGTGTATTCTTATTACGGAGAACTCTGCAAAATGTTATGATAAGAAGACCTTAAAATGTAGATTACTTTTGTGTTATTATTATTTTCTCCGTAATAAAATTCTTAACATAAAGTAATAAGTAAATATCAAATCATTATCAAAGACAAAGACTAAAAGAGAAAATGAAATAATATTTCAACACAGAAAATATATGTTCATATCTACGTACAATGAAGTACGAACGCACAATTAATTTTCCTAATGTTTTGGCCATTAAAGCTAATATTATGTGAAGGAAATTGTGATAAACAGAAGTGCACGACAATTTCTATACCTCGATCGACTTATTCAATTAATGGTACCATCTCGCTTCTTCGCAATACATCATATAAGGATCAGGGTAATCTATAAAAAGATGAAATGGTTTAAAATGGTATATAAAATAAAATTTTGTTTACCCTAACTGTAAGGATAGTTGCTCATATAATAAATGCGAAAGTAATTTTGTTATGGGTTAAAAATCAGTCTATGGAAAAATAAGATTAGTTTGAAAAATTCAAAATTTTAGGAAACGTTTCAGAGGGTACTTTATATACAAAATTGTGATAAATACACTATGAATTCTTATGATTACCTTTATTTAGTTAGGTTTACTTTTAAAGCGTTATAATTTGAGAGTTAATTTAATGATTCAAACTATGCAATTGTTTAACTCTTGAACATCTTTCTTGAGCTTTTTAGAGCTGTATAATAATATATAATTTTGATCTGCATTAAAAGATTTTGAGCCGAAACTAATTTGGTTCGTAACAATATTGGGTCCAAACGTTCTTTTGCCTCAATAAAAAAAGAATATTTTTCAATAGTGTAAATCTTTTTTATCCGTTCTACATAATAACCACTAAAAATATAACAGCTTGTATAAAACTCATAATTTAAAATTGTTACGGTTTTTTAAAGAAATTAAATATATTTACCTTTCCATGTAATATAACTAAATGCATACTTACTGAAGTGGTTTTGGAAAGAAAATTATAAATTATTGAGATCAGCAGCAGGGATGCTATTTTTTTACAAAGAATCAGTCTCAGAAAGACGAATATTTTCCTAATGTAGGTGAGAGAAATAATTTTCCTGAAATTCATATTTCACTAGATTTCTCAGTTTTGATTTAATGACATTATATATTTTTTATGTATATGTAAAATATTAAATACGTGCTATCATAATCAACTTCAAGGAAATAAATTTATCAATAGCACTCGTATATACGTATATCTCATACATACTGATATGCTATATATATATATATATATATATATATATATATATATATATATATA
Organism: Druceiella hillmani; assembly: GCA_039881145.1. Lineage (NCBI taxonomy): Eukaryota > Metazoa > Arthropoda > Insecta > Lepidoptera > Hepialidae > Druceiella > Druceiella hillmani. Next base: position 1,854,596 of record JAYKKI010000090.1, on the reverse strand, counting down.
TGTTATCGAGAACCTCAAAAATTACTGAGCCCATTATGATGGTCAATGATGATGATCAATGATGGATGGGATTGTTTTACTTGTGGAAACTTTATGGTTAAGTGAAGGTTTAAGTCCATAAAGGGTTAAGTTACCTTTCTTACTTTAAAAGTTATGGTTGAAGAACAGGTGATGGGTTTATTAATTAAATTTTCGATAAGCGTTTTATTTAGTTATTTGAAATGATTACAATTTTCTATCCTTAATTATATTACTAGCAATTCGCTTGGTTCCATAACATATTTTTTCACAGAAAGACACGGGATCCAAACGCACGCACGCACGCATGCACGCACGCACGCACGCACGCACACTCGCTCGCACGCACGCACGCATGCACATACGCACGCACGCACACATACACATGCATGTATAAATATGTGTGTGTGTGTGTATGTACAGACTTTTAAATAAAATAAAAATTATATTATGATAGGCGGTCAATTTAAATTAGTGTTCTGATTATAAGACAACATATTTTGTCCGAACAAAAATTTCTTTCGATATTTACAGGAGATGTCGCCGCACAGTTCTTGCCGGATAATTGAGCTTAATGACATTTTATATTTAATTGTAAATATAATATAAAAAAAAATGGTAAATATCTCATACAAGGGGAATCAGTATGAAATGAAACATTTCACGTTTTGAGCGACGTAAAATTACATGAATTTATTACAGTTTTATTTAAGGTAGTTGTCGTGTGAGAGTAAGATCTAACAATGAATGAAAAATTCGAATTTCTTCTAATTTTGAGAGCCATGATAAAACATCTTTTAACATTGACTCAATTTTTTAGACAAATCGCTCGTCGTGTTTTCTAAACAAAATTAAAATTGTGGTGAAGTAACTTTTCCTGTAATGTTAATTTTAGACCGTGATTTTCGCCAAAATTAACGATAAACAGTTTTAAATTTTAAATTTAGTCATGTATTTATTGTTTGAATTTCGTCGACAACGCATTTTACACGACAACTACCTTAATCAAATCTGCGCGAAATTGGGTACCTCAAGTATGCAAAAATATTGTCTTTGTTGTATTTTTTGCCTATTGCTACTATCACAGGCGTAATAAAAGATTGAAGAAGACAATTAACTAAGCAAAAAATAAATGCTGTACACAATATGGCAAGTTATGAAAGGAGACTAGCAAAAGTTTATGGTGTTGGACCCAGGCACCACAACATTAAAAATGACATTCATGTATAGGGAAAAGAACAAAAATTTCCCCTTAAATATTTTAATTAAATCCTCAACGAGGTGATATTTTTTTATTACAAAGCAGGTTATTTTTCTTAATAGTTTGTAAGTGTTATTTCTTTGAAACTCTGAATCAGTATGATGAAACAAAGCGCATATTGCGCCACGTTGTACTCTCAATACACATATGTAACATACTTAGCCATGAAACTCGTAAACCGCATAGGGTCATCGCAAAAAGCCGCGTGAAATTCCTAAAGATCAAAAAAGACACAGAAAATAAATATTTTGATAACGACCGAATGAACGTCAATATGAGTTACCAGTTTATTTTGTAATTCTTTTAGTACCTATGTAATGGCTATTCATTAAAAAGCGCACATGCATTGATTATGTTTTTTTGTAAATACTATAAAAAGTTATTTATACACTTTCTTACAATTTCCTGTTATTTTTAAAAATGTAATATACACGCATTTCTAGAGACAACTTTTTAGTTATGGTTATGATCATGAATTTTACTTTATATTTTGCATTTTTCTGATAGTCACTCCCTGAATAGCTGCGTTTTTTTATATTTTAAAAAAATATTAGAACTTTTAAAAATTATATATATATTATATCTGAAACGTAAGGCATGTATGCGCAGTTCTTCTTTCATAGATCCTATCCCGTTTCTTTTTTCATTTTTATTCATTTAAGAGCAAATCCAGAACATAGAAATATAAGGAAACAAAGTACACTCAGTAATTATATCTTACATAATATACATACGTCAATACAAGAAAGCCCTATACATAAAGGGAAGTGCAACTAGATAAAATATTACAATACGATCATAAAGTGAGCAGTAGTTTCTTCAGATTATGAACAGCAGTAAAGACAGATTATGAACACTGTTCCTTACTAGTAGGATGCACTTTCCCTACTTGTATGTTATTTCACAAAACAAACAATGAAAATTGGTCTTCACATATTACTTCCATATTAAACTTGTTAAATATAAATAAAGAACACTTGGTTAATGTTACATATTAGAAATAACCAACTACAAGAAATTTTGCAGTCACAATTATAACTTCTAACAGGATAAATTATGTTCTAAATAATATTTTAGTTTTATCCACAATGTTTACTTTATAATTGTTTGATTTTCGATAAAGGCAAGTTAATTATTTCAATGGATTGGCTGAATTTTTCTAATTCGTTTTCAAATCTCATTAGTGGATAAAGAAAAGGAAGATCTGTAACCACAATACATTTAAATAAACACGTTCAGGTTAAACGCGTTTATAATTTCCATAAGTATTAATGTTTAAAGTTTGGCCACCAGCATGTAAATTTAAAAAAAGATTCGATGAGATGTTTCGATGAGGACTTTTGCCGATTAGCTAATTGACTATTACTGATAGACTGACTATTTGGCTTATGAACTATCGACTAATTAGCCATCTTGGTTGGTTCTTATTAAAAAGTTGAAAAACCCACATTAAAGTAATATGCACAGATAAATAACACATATTAAATAAAAAAAATCACAGCAAAATATTTTTATCATTTAATTTGCTTTACTTCACTAGACTAGAAATATTAATAGGCTACGCACTTTTTTATTTTCAACTAATCGTTTATTTCTAAAAAAATGAAAATTTTAAACCAAAAGTAATAAACACACTTGTACTACTTATTATTAATATTATAACAATTAACAAAGAACATAGAAAATAATTGCTTATATTATTTCTCCTCTCGCCCATATCAATTCGAAGTATTTAAAAAAAATGGAAGGAAGGTCAAGAAAAACATGGTGCCATTTTTCCTTTTCAATATATTTTCCCTTAACCTCAATACATTTCGTAGATTTGTCGATTTAGTTATTTATGTCGTATAAAAAATATTTCCTCTTTCTTTTGAAAATAATGAACTTTTTACCATTGCAGAGTTACAGTCTTGACCTTTTCATCGTTGGTGAATTCTTTTATACGAAGCTTTTCGTCATTGTGAAATTTTTTCCACAAATGTTTAGAAAAAAATTATAGTCGTAGGAGATACAAAACTGGGCTGTAAAGTGAGTATTGCAATATTTGAATGCTACACTTGAGAAGGGTAGCTATCATGATATTACTCTTATGTACAGATGCATTGTCGTGCAAAAGAAACACACCTTTCGCTAATTTTTGTCGATTCTTCTCCTTCAATGCTTCTTTAAGCTACTCCAGTAGGCAAGCACAATACTGTTCTGTTAAAGAAACAATCTTATATTAGAAGTTAATGAACAGTATACCTTCTGCGTTCCGGAAAGTCGTCGCCATGAATTTTCCTGCCGATTGTGACAGCATAAACTAATTAGAGAGTGGGATACCGTTTTTATACTACTTCTGTTTAGATTCGGGCTCATAATATTGAATTCAAGTTTCACCACCCAAAAAAATTTTTATCTCTCGGCAGAGTTTCAAATTCGGGTGAACTTTGGACACGTTTTGATTTTGGGGCGTCGTGATCATTTTTAGCACCCATCTTGTGCTGAGTTTTGATATGCCATAATGGTCACAAAATATAAAAATTCAAAATGATTACAAAAATTACTTCAAACATTTCTTCTAACCGCTTCTTCTATAATCATCCAATGTGAGTTTCTCAACCTTTTCGATAATGGCCGGTGAGGTGACTTTTATTGGCCAGCATAAACACGGGCCACCTTTGATTAAATTCTGCATTTTTTGAAGAGATTATTCCACTTTTTAATTAGGGTTTTACTAGAGTAATAGTCACCGTAAAACGATGACATTTCATTTGATATGACTTGTGGTATTTTCCTTGTTTCTGAAGAACTTGATGACAGCTCGAAATTCGATTTTCTCCATAGTAGTGGGTTTTTTCCACAATGAGTTGCTTTATCAACGATAGCTCAGAATTTAATGATACAATTAAACAGAAAATTGTTATTTATACTCGTAAGTCACTTATTAGTGACTGTGTGAGTGTGAGATTTACACACATATCCGACTTGCGTTGTTTCTATGTGCGTGATGCAAAAAATGTAGGGCGATTGTTTTTGTTGAGTATACTGAGTATTGATCAAATTGATGCCACTTTTCTGTATTCTACATGTATTTAATATAAGTAAGTAAATTTATGTGTTTTTTTATGAGATCAATATTAGATACGGTAAAAAAGATATATATTGGAGACTTAGAAATTATATGTATAATATTAGATTTATAGAACATAACAAAATAAGTAAAATCACTTGCTGAATGCATATTCATGTATTATTGATTTTGTTCTGTTTAAAGTTAATAATGCCTGATGAAATTATATTAATAATATTACATTGAAGTTTTTCTATTAAAAAGATGTTCAACTAAACGATAAACTAATAACGAAGAAATTTTGTGTTTTGAGTAAGGAAAGTGAAATTAATAAATATTTATGAAACAAAAAATTCTAAAATTAAAGAAATCTTTAAAATTAAAGAAATCTTAGTTTGTCAATCCTTCTCTATAAATACATGCGAGAGGATCATTTTCTCTAATATTAATGGCGTCTTTATGATCTTAACTTTCACTCTTATGGTCCTCAAATCTGTCAATCGGACTGATAATGCTCATTATGTTGTTATTACGAAAAAGACCTACAGTTTTTTTTAACTTCTTTCACTGGCCATGGGCGAGGTTCAAAATGTTAATGTCAGCCACATCTTGATTTCTAGAAAATTTTTCTCATCACTATTTGGGTTAGAGTATTATCATTTGGGCCTCACCAACTTTGGATTTGTTGAAATAATTTTCTTTTATTTTGAATTGTGCTATATCGATCAGGACTTGTTATTTTTTAGCACTTATCAGCTTGCACCTATGTTATATTCAGAAGCCACAGGAACTACATCATCTGTTAGGCATTACCACAATATCATGGATTCAATTGGTATGCAGTATAATAGATAGGCTGCATGCAAACATGTTCTCTTTTTGACTGATGACGTCTTATTCTTCCTGAATTAAACCTTTTTTTCCCAATTTTTTACTGTAGACTTAAATAAACGATTAAATAAATATGGTTTAATAAAAATATCTGAGAGCAAAGTTTTATAAATTTCAGATTTTGAGATTCATAACCAAATCGGACCATTTTAATAACTTCATTATCAATTCACTCCAATCACTGTACAAAATATGAGACGCAATTTTGAATTCGTGATGTCCGAAAACTGTTAACACCAGTATCTCCCTGTTTGGTACTATACCTCGATTTAGTTTTGTAAAATAATTTAAAGCTAATCCCAAACTGAGAAATATATAAAGATAATCTTTCGATCTTTCGATTTATCAAATAAAGTCAAAACAAAACAAAAATAAGTCAGACTGAAACAAAAACTGTGAACCAGTGAGTACGTACATACGCGGCTTCGACGAAGTGTTAGTGTCACATGCCTATGTTACCGCTATATCATTATGAAACAAAGCATAATAATGTAAGTCTTTTAACATAGTAATTCAACTGCTCGCATTGTATTTTAGTTTTATAACTATAAATCCCGCAAAAGTTGGCTAAATGGAAAGTTAGTTCGTATAGCAATTAGACTGCGAAATATATTTATCGATTTAATATTCTACGAATCAACTAACTAATAAAAAATGTAAAATATATTGTAAGAAATTTACCATTTCTTTGCGCTGCAGTCAGATTATTAGCACTTTAACCAGTAGTTTATGATTTTAAACTTTAGTGTTTGATTTTAAAACGTTTTAAACGGTTTGTTACAACTATAATCATATCGATGCAATATGTTAGTCTACGGATAGCTACTGCAGAGCACAAGTTTCTTTCTTTTCATGCGATTTCTTCTATTCTCAATACCTCAAACTACTTAGCCGTTTCCAATATTAAGACCCTAATTTTTCGCAAGAATGTTTGATGTGAAACGTTTAATATCGCGTTTGGATTGGAGTATAAAAAAATTACTGCCAGACCACTGCGTCTTACTATTTGGCTAACATCGTGTCTTGTTCGTTCTTTTCGACTTAATTCGACCAGTTTTGCATCTCGTCGGCTCTTGTGTGTTAGTGTATCAGCATCTTTTATAATTTATTAACGTTTAAAATTTATGTATTTATATATAAAACGCATTAAATGTTAAAAGTATTTATTAATTTTAAATATGAGTTATAGTGATAGGAAAAGTTTTCTTTATATAGGACTTTTCTCATCTGCCAGGTGGTGCATGACGGTTCGATTATTTTTTAGTTTCACCATCTTTTTTCCCCTTTTCCCGAAAATTAAGCTGCAGTTCAAAGCTATTTTCTATTTATTAAGAATGTGCAATTTTAAAATACTTTCATTTTCATGTGAAAATAATTCAATAAATGTAATAAATATTTCAACAATTTCAAAATGTTATGTTACTTGTTATTTTCTTTTTGAAATTTAATAAAACTCAAATAATAAATAATATTTCACATACGGATTAAACATGGCATTACAAGTGTACTTATGAACGCCCCTAAAATTGTTGACTGCGTTTTGTTCTTGCAAAATACACCTTCACACAGAGTTATCATTGAAAATGGTAAGCCCGCCATAAACTTTTTTGTATTTTACAAATAATTTATTGTATAAAGTACGTTTTATGTATTTCATACACATGAACCTATCCTTTCGTCTTACAGTAGGTAGATAACAATATAAATATCTCTGATTTAGATCGCAATATTTGCCATCGATGGGATCACGAAATCACTTAAATATGAATACACAAAGTACGCCATCGATATCGGGAAATAAAATCATCTGAAAACACATAACAGAACCTGTAAATTGAACTATTTTCCTAACTCTTTCCAAATCTGTACTTGTCACTAGTACCTAATGGTAAAGATGGCAGCTTTATAGTTTCGTCATATCCGTCTGTCTGTCACACATTTGTAGTTCCCAAAGTTTTGGACACGTGTTTTGTAAGAGATGCTTATTATAGATATTTTAGTTAGTACGTAGAAAAAAATTAATAGAATTTTTATATATCTGTTCGTAAATCTAAAGTCTGAGCGAATATTTTTCGCACATCCCACCGAGTTGGGATATTCGCGGTTTCAAAGCTTTTAAAATTATACAAAATTGTTTCGCCATTTCGCGTTTTTCATCTCTGTTAGTGTCTGTCTGTCACACATTTGTAGTTCCCAAAGTTTTGGGTATATATGGTTCAATTTTAATAAATGCTTCGTACAGAGATTTCAGTTAGTACTTAGAAAAAAATTAATAGAATTTTTTATGTATCTGTTCGTACATCTAAAGTGTGAGCGAATATTTTTTGCACATCCCACCGAGTTGGAATACTCGCGGTTTGAAATCTTTTAAAATTTTATAAACAAACATATCAAAGAAGCCGCTAAAAACTTATTTTACTGACTACATAAATGATGTAATTATAGTTATGGTTATATATATATATATATATATATTTATATATATATATATATAAATATATATATATATATATATATATATATATATATATATATATATATATATATATATATATATATATATATATATATATATATATATATATATATATATATATATATATTCAGGAATGTGGCAATTAAATATGCCTAAATTGTAGCAGTTACATATGGCATGCATAAACACAGACCTCTTGTAAAGCTTCATCTTCTTCGCTCCGTCTACGGACATCAGTCGTGCGAGTATCAATCAGTATATGGATTTCTTCCCTATTATAGAATTCGCAGTAATACATTGAAACCCTGTAAATTATTGGATAACTGTAACATCTATGACGAGGCATGGACCGTTTACATGTCATTTTTGTAAGACGATATAACTACATTAATTCTATACCACTTGTTTACGAGTATATGTTGCAAAATATCTTGTAACTGATTATGAAGTCAATTACTTTTGGTACTCTATATAAAACACATCTTATTATAACACCAAATTGAATTTTTGAATATATATATACATATATATACATATATATATATATATATATATATATATATATATATACGAGGCGTGTTTTTAAAGTAAGTACTGTTTTTAAATTACGCGGCCGCAGCGCTGCGGTCGCCGTTTAGCGCATACGTGTCGTGTAGCTACATCTGTTGGGAAGCCACAGACGCCATTACGGAACCATCCGATCGAGTCTACATCTGTTTGCGTGATTTTAAAATGCCTCCACCTATTGAGAATCCCGCCGACTGTGAAGTGTGTGCTGTAATACGGTTTCTCTGTGCTCAAGGCTTCAAATCAGTTGACATTCATCACCAAATCAGTGCAGTGTATGATGAAAACATTATGAGTGATGGAATGGTGCGGAAATGGGTTAGGGCCTTTAAAGATGGCCGTACAAATATTCATGATGAGGAACGAAGTGGGAGACCTTCAGTCATTACCGATGAACTGATTCAAAAAGTGGACTGTAAAGTGAAAGAGAACAGACGATTCACGATTTCGTCCTTAGCTGAAAAGTTTCCTGCTGTCTCCAGAAGTGTTCTTTACGAAATTGTGTCCGAACGTTTAAATTATCGGAAATTAAAAAACGTTTAAATTATATATATATATATATATATATATATATATATATATATATATATATATATATATATAATGAATAGACCCAATTCTGACTTCCAAAGTTATATCAAAGCATTAGATATTTGCAAGCACCAAAAGTAAAATAGTTTAAAAAACAAAAAAGATAAACAGAAAAAAACATACATAAATTCGAATTAAATATAACCCTAACCAATTATCAATAGATGACTATCAAAAACTCAAATAAATTTAAAAAATATAAAGTTTGATGCCTTTCGCTATGTTACGTTGTTACGTCAAATGTGTCAGCAGGCGAGTTGATGCGGGCTTTGGCAGACGAAATAAACTATGCCTTCATTCTCTCCCATCAGGGGCATATATCGTAATCAAACTCAAGACCGGTTATGGTTATTAAATAATTTAAAAGAATGTATCATTAGGAAGAATTCTTAAGAAATTTTGTAACGACTCTAAACTTACATCCGACTCTGCCTAATATAAAATCTAAAGGAAACAAATATAGTATTCGTACATTCTTCATGTACAAATCTGTTCAATTTCTTTAATATGTTCTTCAACATGAGTATATAAGTTACTTCATATGGAGACCTAACAGCTGCTAATTTCGAGGATATTACGACGTGGAAACTTGAATGAATTCACAGTACATTTATTAGCACGGAAATCATAAGATTTTCCTTTTAACTTCTATCCAACTAACTAAAATTGTAGGCGGGAATACGTCATCGTTGCCTGTTTGCTAACATGAAAAAGCACCTTATTGCTCAGACTCCATTAAATCGATATCACTTTGATATTGCACATTTGCTCACAATTCTTACCGTACCGTAATTCTTTGCGTACCAATTCTTTATACTCAAAATCATCAGCAAGCAAAATTCCAAATGCAACGAGCAGTATTCACGACTGCATTATATATACACTTATACACTTATATATATATTATATATATATATATATATATATATATATAGGTATATATATATATCAAAAGGCTTAGAAGTTCATGAAACTATTTAATTTTTTCGAAACTACATTTGTACCCGTCCCAATTTTTCTTTACTATGAAGTTCACTAGCTAACAAAAACATATAATTGATCTTTAATTAATGCAATAAGAAAATTAAAATTCAGACTTTTTTCTTCGTTTTTCAAAGTGTAAATCCTACATATTACTTGCTAAAATATTTCGTGTCCTAAAAATATATATTTGCATGCCTATAAAAAATAAAATATAACCTGTATTCAAGCGTTCCGGAAACAAACGCAAACAATAATTTCCTTGGAGCATATTTAATTAAAGCTAATGTCGAGTAACTGGCTCATTGTTCTTTGTAAAATATAAAGGTGGATAGGGATGGAAAACTAATTTGAAAGGGTTAACGTATGTTTTGCTATTAGGTTTATTAAAAACTAATACTGCGGACAAAGGGTAATTCGGATTTGGTGTAGTCTGTTATGTTAAAATATTTTTGACCGCAAAGAATATCTTTGTGGTACTATTGGGTTCGTAATTCCATGTTTAATTTATTTATTCAGAAGTCCTAAAATATCATCCAAAAACTGTTACGTGTAAGACAAATTTACTGGGACGGAAGTAATCCGGGAAATTATTATTCAACCAATAAATTCTTTACATTACGAAACCTTGTTGCCTTCATTTTAATTTCTAGTAACATTGGGCTAATGTAATTTTAAAATAATATTATATGATATAGATAGAAATATATATTAAAGGAAGAATTAAACTACAACCAAGAAAGTAAATCATTACAGGAGAACTTGCATGAAATTTATTGAGAACTTTTATGAATTTTTAATGAAAACTTATATTTATAAGTAAATGAAACTACGTGATGTAATATTATTTCTACTTTCTTTAAGTTCTTTACCACGACTAAGGTTTCGTTGTATTACAACATCTTCAGATGGGCTATTAGCAAAGATCTCTTTAGGGCTATTAGAAAGATTTTAGGAATATTAGAAAGAAAAGGCTATTAGAAAGATATCTATAAAGATATCTTGGTAGAGGTAAGAGGTCATGGTAAAGAACTTAAAGAAAGTAGAAATAATATTACATAACGTAGTTTCATTTAATTATCAATAATGAATTTCGACGAAATTAACGCCAAATATATTCAATATATTTATAAGACCAAATATATATATGCTTTGTGATTTATGTGAGAAACAACCATTTGAATATTTAAAGAAATAATTTGTTATCCAAAATCGGTTTGCGATTTGATAAGAGTATACTAAAGTATATATGTTTATTTTTATGGATTCAAGAAAAGTTGAATGCAAAAATGGTATATATCTATCTAAAATCTCTCTCTTTCTCTCTCTCTCTCTCTCACTCTCTCTCTCTCTCTCTCTCTCTATATATATATATATATATATATGTGTGTGTAGGTGTGTGCGTGTGTGTGTGTGTATATATATATATATATATATATATATATATATATATATATATATATATATACAGATCTAGAAGCCAGAAATTATACTCAAAACTTCCTAAAATAACAATATTATTAATTAGGAAACAATTTTTTAAATCATTATCACTAATCGTTTGAAATGAAGGCTTTAATTTGGTATAAAAAACATCATGTATACGAAAATTGGTAGAAATACTATGAAAAGTAAATAATCATACACACTATCTAAATTTTTTGGGAATAAAAAACACGTAAAGAAGTAAAAGCAAGGTTTAAATTTTGTAATGCAGGAAAGCTATTCCTTGTAATTTGGGACCTAATATCAATCAGAGCATTAAGGACTCTCTATGATACAAAACATCTTAGTTTCCCATCTGTTTGTGTGCCTTTAAGACCCAAAGTACTTTTTTTTAATTCGATAGACTAAAATTTCCACATGAAGTATATTTCAGTCTAGTTAGTTTGGTGCCATTATTTACAAAGAAGTATTACAAATGTTAAATTTACAAATTATATTTATAAATAATTAGGCATATTTACATATACGATAAATTTCATCCTAAGACAAATTATATCCAAGCGAATGAAGTTGGAAGCAATAGCTAGTTGTTTATATGAAATCATTAAGTAGAAGGGTATTCACTACATTGTATCTTTCACTACTTTGCAATGCTAACGCATATCATAATCGTTCTTATATTGTTTCCAGATTTACAACCTTGTCTATCTATGACCTGTGTCAAGGCTCAGAGAGTCCATGTATGCTTCTTATTCAGGTTATTCTCTTACAGCTATCCATTCTATGCATTTCATTCTCTATACTCTAATAAAATTATTGAAATTAAGGTATTAACAAATTTTGTTACAAAAACAATATTTATTGCGTCTTATTTAATGTATATCCAATTTGTTGACTTTTTTTTGCGCATGTCACATTGCAAACTCCCAAGTTTCTTATATGGTTACTATTATTGGGTGCATAGTTACCATTACCAAATCTTCGTAATTGTCACTTAGTATGACAATATCGTCGGCAAAACTTCAGTGATGTAGACTTTCCCTATTTACGTTTAAACGTTTATTATTGAAAAATCAAATTCAATAAAAAAAGACAAAACAAATCAAGCTTTCCAAAAATGTGTTGCAGTTGAGCTGTAAACAAATTAGGTGAAATGGGGTCATATTGTCTCTTTTTTCTTTTAAGCGGAAACGCACTGCTTTTCTGAGCCATTTTAACGGTGGCTTTACTTTTCTTGTATATTTCTTGCTTATGTATTGTTATGTACTCCTTGTTTATTTAAAGCTTTCCACCTGCCTTATAATAAATAATATCAAATGCTTTCGAGTAGTATATTAATGCATTTTTTTCTTTTACCGTTGCGTTTGTGCGTGCGTGCGAGCATGCGTGCGTGCGTGCCTGCGTACGTGCGTGAGTGCATGCGTGTATGTGTGCGCCAGCACACGCGCCTGTGTGTATGTGTATGTGTATGCATGTGCGTGCGCTCGCGCGTGTGTGTGTATGTTTGTATCCTTGTCTGAATCTGTGTCTGTGTCTGTACCTGTGTTTGTGTCTGAGTTTGAGTCCGAGCTTACTTACACAATTAATATTTCTTGCCATCAAGCCCACTTAAATATTAATAGCACTTTTTAGTAAGTCATTTCGATTAAGTAAGCTTATAAGGCGCGCATCTACTCCCTATCAGCTGCCGAGTGCAAAAATGTTGCACAACATCCCCTATGTGCAAAGTTAAGTAGGGAGTATTTGAACCAAGCAAAATTAAAGATTTTGAAAAACGGTTAAGAACAAAAGTTGCTCCTGATATCCTGAGAAATATATTTGTCGAAATCATTTTCCCTAAAATTAACGGTTAGAATTTATAAGAAAATAAACAATTAAAGCATTTCTAACGGTTAATGGCGCTGTAATTTTTCAATCTAGTTAATTTTGATTCTTTATTTACCTAATTCTCATGATTTTTTAAAATTTTTCTGAGCGATCAATTTGGTGATTAATGTGTGAGACAGCAATTTCGAAGCATTTTTCTGGAAAATGTTGAATATATTTGGCGTTAATTTTGTAGAAATTCATTGTTCATAAGTAAATGAATCTAGGTGAGGTAGTATTATCTCTACTTTTTTAAATTTTTTTAACACGACCTAGGTTTCATTGTATAACAACATCTTCAGGTGGGCTATTAGCAAAGATCTATCTTCGCTAATAGCCCACGTGAAGATGTTGTAATATAACGAAATCTAGGTCGTGGTAAAGAACATAAAGAAAGTAGAAATAATACTACATCACGTAGTTTCATTTAATTATCTAGAAAATATATTAACTGGTTCATAATAAAATGTATCATATGTCTTATTAAATTCGTTTTTCAATAATTTTTCATTTGGCACACCCAAAAATTCATTGAATAATCACTTTTATTTATGGGCCACCATACGCTGTAACATTTCAAAGTGCTATGTAGAATAGTTTTCGAGAAAAACATTTATGGTAGTCGGATGGACACAGAAGGGATTAACCTTGGCGATTTTACCACACAACACCAAACAATTTGGGAATTTTTTATTTACTTAAACGTTGTCGCAGGGAAAGATACGGATTATTTTTAAAAGATAAAATGGTTATTTTAAACAAAAAATGCATGTTAGTTATCAAGTCGAACTACAAAATGATTATATTATTATAAAACGATTATATGATTATATTATTAATTATTATTTTTGCCTATTATTTTTATTTTGTTGCTGTTATTATTATCATTATTATTTTTTCCTTATATTTTTTTAAGTTATTACTTTTTAATTACGATATTGTTACATTTGTTGTTTATATTACTAATACTTAATACCATTAGGATTATATTTTTATTTTGTTAAAGTTGAATCATTTAATTTATGAATTTTGGGTTATAATTTTTTATCCATTTTAATTTATTTTGAACTATAATATTTTATAAGGTATGGGAAATAGAAAGTATAAATAAAAATAAAATAAATAAATAAATTACCAGACCAACCTTTTCCAAAATTATAAAATGAAATATCTCATTGTCAATTTCTATTGATATTATGGACGTGATTTATCACATTATTCAATATTTTTATTCTTTTTATTATTTAGAATAATAAATCATACTACTCCTGCGGAAATACGTCACAAGAAATTAAGAAGAAAATCCTCTAATTTCAAAAATTACAATCCAGATCGGAATAGTGTAAACCAAAATGTTTAAAGGATCCAAAAAACAACGAATTAATATCAAAATACGATAAAAATTTGATATCAAAAATATTTCGTCTAATTTCTTTTTTTATCTAAATTTTGTAATAATTCTAAACTCAGAGATGGTTTTATAATACATAGGCTGAACATTTCCTCAAAACCTGAAAAGCCAAAGCTAAGAAACACATTTTTCTCAAAATCACGGTGGGTCACTTAACATTCTTCTAACACGAAAAAAATTTGTTTCTCTTCCAGAACTTAATTTAATTTTTTTCCGATTTTTTTATGGTTTTTAAGAAATTCTGTTCCAAAGCCAAGTCAAAAGTTTAAGTAGAAATAAAAGGCGGACGGTAAACAATCCTTTCACTGAAAGTTCTGTGTTTAAATTGCGATGTATCAAACATTGATACTTGTAATTATTAAACAACTTACATTTAACTAGGAAGCACACCACACATTTATTTAAATGAATTTCTACGAGTACAATAATCATCATAAACAAAAATATCAGTACAATCAACTGTTTATAATATGGGTAATAAATATTTTTGTCAAAAATCTGTTACATCTACCTAGTTTAATATTGCATAACTCGTCCCATAATTATTTTGACTTTCATCTTCTCAAAATTTACACTTATAATAACGAAACGGTACAACTACGAGTCAGAATGAAATGCTGCTTTCTTGTCACCATGAAATAGTTACATTTTTCATTCAATTCCGTAAATTGAAACGCGGTCTATTCAAGTCAACGTGAACGGGAACTTATCAGATTTCGATTTGCAATACTTTTAAGTTTTTGCGTGAAGAACACGAATATTACTGCGCATATAGGAACATATTAGCAGCTTTCACATAAATACATCTCGATTCGATCAACTAAAATAAGCACATTTTGTAGATTTATAATAATATTACAAGTGCAGAAGTGAGGATGAATGTACGGATGTTAGTTATTTTATAATTATGTAATTTTTGAACGGATTAGTTGCAGAAGCATAGCACCCATCTTTTAAGGTATTCGTCTCATTTTTACTTAATCAAGTAGTTCCGTGTAAACTATATACATATATATATATATATATATATATATATATATATATATCTTAACTAGTATCATGTAGCTCGAATTCCCAAATCTGAGTGTAGTTCCTGTAGGATAGCATACGAAAAGGATTACATAGGAGATTTGGTCCGAAACGGTCACAAAAGAAACGGTTTAATATAGTTAAAAATGATGCCATGAATTCAAACTTTTCATCAAGAGCTTCACTAGGATTATATACATGAAGTTAAATCTGGTTAATAATTAGTCTTAAATTTAACTGTTAAAAAAATTAAACAAAATCTTAAGTTTAACTCAAGTGAGTAGGTTAATTTAACATAACATATTCAATCATCCAAATCTGGAAAAAATTTTGAAATGTATTAATTCCACCCTATTATACAGGAAACCTATACAACGCCAATAATGTAGGGGCCGTTTCCAACACAGCGCCGATAAGACACGATGATAATCTATTGAATAAGTGTGGTCATGTGCAAAGTTGTATTTCTCTTTAAAAACAAGTCAGCTGCAAATTAATTATATTTACTTAACTTCTTATTCCAAAATACGAAACATAAAGTTCGTGTTTTAATATTGGAATATACTTCTTTACGCACGCTTGACTTGGGGAGTAAGCTGGTGAATGCGTGACGAGAGCGTAAAAAAGTGTGATCGGGCGAGGCGAACGGAAGTTGAGAGGGAGATATAATTTAATGAAAACAGAAAGAGACAGAGTTACGTTTCGTATATTAATGTAGGGGCAAGAGAGAGAGGTGCGAGCACACATTTTCTTTCTCTCTTTCTCTCATAGCCAGTTATGTTTTGTATATCTAAGACACAGTGCAAGCCTATTGTCTGTATCACACTGTAGGCGCAAGAGAGAGCAGTGCGCGTGCACATTTTCTTTCTCTCTTCCTCTCATAGCCAGTGCATGAAATATATTATATGCGAGTTTGCTAGCGTTACGCGAACGGTGATTTTTTGATTATTTTGTAATTTTATTTCGTTCTTGAACAATTTTACAAATTATTATTTTGTTCAATACATTAAATATTCTACGTTTAGAGTGAATAAAATTGTAAATTCACTTTAAACTTCATATTTTGTGAATTTGAAGTTTTACTTCAGTCGTATGGTCTAAAGCATATTCGTTTTTTTACCTATGTTCTTTTATTCAAACAAAAAAAATAATAAAATTCGTATTTTTACTAGTTTCAAATATTATATTATTTCAGTATCGCCAGGAAAAAAAATTAACTTTATATTTTCAAGGTAATTTTACTAGTTTGTCTTATAACTACTTAATTTTTTTTCTATTCATAAATAATACTTCAATTGCGACACATAATTAAAAAAGTATTCAATTTAAAATAAATATGTTCGTAGCTATAACTAAAAACAGTTTATGAACAGAATTTATCTTGTATATCTATATTGTTGTATATCTTGATATATATATCTTGTTATCTAGACTTCTTCCCAACACATAATGGAAGAAGCGAAGGCAATAATACTGTGGGCATTAGACGTGAAATAAGCGGCAATTCTCACCCCACGCATTGAAAAGCTTTTAACTTCCCATTCATTCGGAAGCTCTGCACTTGTGAGTCAATCAGATAAACTCATTTGTATCCGCACCGCCCCTGTGTCGCGTTTCTACTGACGACCTCTCCCATGGATCTTTTAAAGGAACAAAAGCTTCAAACACTTGTAATACCTTCCAAATTCGGCGTCTGGGCTATTTATAGGTTATTTGTTCGCAAATTATATGAAACTTACTTGATCCATTTCTAAACGGTTTTATTTTTTGGTTCTTAGTGGCAAAATAAGGCTCTATGTGACAAATAATTTTCCTTTGTGTTGAAAATGGAGAAAATGCAATTAATATATATGAAAATAATTATAGTTCTGCATAAAATATGTTTTTTTGTGTTAATAGTTAAATTACATTTAATAAAATTTGTTATTAATTTTTTAAATGTGAAAATATAACATGAATTTAATTAATGTAAGACGGATGAGACGTTGGAAATGAAGAAGTTATATGGAGGTAATGACGAATGAGACATAAAATTTTTTTTTTAAATTTGTATATTACCTTAAATAATTCTATTTCAGATATTTTTGAACGCAGATAAAAATATATAAACCTACTCGGTCACGAACTGCTAATCATTTCTTTCGAAATTCATACCCAATATGTGTTTTATTTGAGGCCGAAATTTAAGTATTTATTTAATTTATTAAGAAGCTGTCCAATTTTATATATATATATATATATATATATATATATATATATATACACATATACTAATGTTTTGAAGACAGAAACCAAATTATTTACTTGTACCATTTTAATTGTACCATGTATGGTTTTACTTCTTTAGTTATATCACTCATAATAGCTGCCGTTTCCATTCATTCAACGATAGAACGGTCCATTTTCTCTTGAAAATAGACTCCTTTTGATCACTTACGTGTATCCGCCCTTTTTCGCGGAAAGTTCTGCTTGACGTAGGAACTTGAAATTTGGCACAGAAATAGAGATTATTAAACCAAAAATATCTCGATAGCACTTAAAATGATTATATGGAAATTTTAGTAAACCCCATTAGGGGTCAAATAAATACTCAAAATTTTTTCAGAGTTCTAAAAACTTAAAAAATTGGACCGTTATAGAATCACTTAGTTTACCGTCTGTCTGTGAAAGCTTTTACTTGGAAGCAGCTTTCGATATTAAGTTGAAATTAAAATCGTGTGCTGAGTCCTTACATTGTCATTTTTCTATTCATACAATAATATTACTTAATGATTATTAAAGCCTATAGGGTGCTTCCAGTTGACCTACAATCTTGAGAGTAATGAGAAGTCCTATAGT
The DNA here is from genome assembly GCA_039881145.1 of Druceiella hillmani. NCBI lineage: Eukaryota > Metazoa > Arthropoda > Insecta > Lepidoptera > Hepialidae > Druceiella > Druceiella hillmani. The sequence continues at coordinate 1,836,169 of JAYKKI010000090.1, read as the reverse complement.
ACAAGGAAAGGTAAAAATCCAAAAATTTATAATTCTATGTGGAATGTTACATTTTAGTAATTAATTTTTTTTACGTTTGTAAAATATACATGTTTACGTTAAATGAATATTTTTGATTAGTTAAATTAGAAATGCTATGTAACCTTAATTGTAAGTACATAAATGAGTTTGAAACTGTCATACTGCGCGTGCTTGACAGATTTTTTAAAAATTCCATATATATATATATATATATATGGGGTATCGTTAGAAAAGGTTAGTTAAAACTGTAATATTATTTCATAAATTTAGATAGTTTATATTCAGAGATATACTGAATAATATTTAAAAAATATATTCACGATATATAATGCCATCCTTATTTAATTATATTACTTACTATTAAACATTTATTAAGATAATAAATTCATATTAGAGATGGTTTCTATATATATATATATATATATATATATATATATATATATATATATAAGTGTGTGTGTGTGTGTATTTGTGTCTGTGCTGCGCCTCCTGAGCTAATGAGCTTATGAGCAGTCTCATGAAACCGTGAAGCTTTACGAATCAATGCAGACGTATGAAACAATGTAGCTTCGTGAAGACGTATAGCTTCATGAAGTAGTGTACCCTCACGAATCATTGTAGCCTCACGAAGCCATGTAGCCCCGCTGCTTCATGAAGCAATGCAGTACCGGAAACAATAAACTATGTAGTACCAAATTACACGAGTGCTCCAAACACGGAAAATCATTTGAAATAACTCACACATATTGTAATAACCCACAGAATAGACCGCGATGCGGAATTACGCTGCGAGTATCATTTGTAAGAAAAGGAAGAAGGAAGAATTTTTAAAATTTTTATTTAAGAGAAGCCAGAGCAAATATACAGTACCTAAAAAGTAATTACTAGGATAAATTAATTGATAATTGTCATCAGTCTCACGATTTTATTTCTCCTTGGTGTAACAACCTATGTAATATTTCTAATGTGACCGTTTTTTGAGACACGATACGATACAATAGCGCAACTAGACAATGATAAATTATATTTTTGGGTAGATTTGAATTATGAGTAGTTCAACATATTTTTAAATAAAACAGCATTTCCAAGAGAACGACGTAGGCGTCCACGAGTAGTTATTAGTGTATACCTGACCAAATTTCTAGCAGGTGAAATCAATGAGAATTAAGCAATATTTAATATCTCCCAAAATAATTTAATGTGTTCCTGTATTGACGTTTGCGTCTGCTAACAACATTTGTTAACTTGTATTCAGGTTTAGATAATGTAAAGAAATAATATTCTAGATAAAAATTTATTGAAACCAAAGGTCATATTTGGCCATAAATAAAATAGTAAAGCAATAATTATTTTAGAAAGGTTTTATATTCGGAGCCGGTTATGAATATTTCGTAATTCCAATGAACCTTGTATAAAGAACAAAATTTCCTCAAATGTCAGAGCAGCGTAGAAGAGGAAATGAAATAGTTAAACAATAAACTCCTGACGTTAACGGAAATGGAAAACTCTTGGATTGCGGCTGACAGTTGGCAAAATCAGTTAACCCTTCAACGACCAACGAATATATGTGTTATACCAACAATTATAGAAATAATCTTAAAACATAAGATGCCTCCATCTTATGTTAATTCATATGCTAACAATTTGAAATCACTTAATGTTTACTAAATACGTGATCTGGAACATATCTACTGCCAATTGATTACTTAAAATCCATTTAAAAAATAAATAATGAAAACAAACGGCGCCGGTAAAATATACTTTGGGAATGATCTGATCAATTGAGCACCTAGTGTTTTCCATAAATTATTTATTTTGTTATATATTTGTGGTGTGACAACCTTGTTTTATGATAGGTATTTTTTTTTATTTTATGAGTAGTTATATTCTTTAATTTTTGACGTCCAGTATATCTAGCAATTTTACGGAACCTTCCATAACAATGATTTTGGTAAAAGTGTATAAACTAATTTCAATCCTTAATAATTTTTACCTTATAATCCTGAAATGATTAATACTTGTTATTTTAAGTGTAATATATATTTTTTCTAACTTATGTCTACATAATGAATCATACTAATGTAATAATTAATTCAAGGATAATTTGATAATTATTTGAGAATCAGCGGGCATTTGAAAAAAAAAACGTTGATTTCATCTTATCAAGTTATTTAATTTTTAGGTATAAGATACTGTAAAATCCTTTTTCAACAGTTCGCTGTCTGGGTATCCTTAATAAAGATTGCATTGTTTATTTTTAGCTATGTTAAGCGCCTTTTTGTTATAGAACACGGCATAAGTGGACAATTCATACGTACCGTTCAGTTCGCCACTTCTTTCGCGTATGTGGTTTTATGGATCGAGATGGAAATACAACTAGTACCTTTCAAAATTAATTTAATATTTTTTAAATCTTAAATTATTTTTCAGTCTTATGTAAAAATTATTATTTTTCAGTCTTATGTTAAATTTGGTTTTAAGAATCATTATTTTCAGACTTCGAATAGGGTATTAGACTAATTTTCAACTCTGACGAGGAGTGACGATAATTTTTTTCAAATATTAAAAATTGAACAAGTTATAGCGGTTTAACTTAATATTTAGACACGTTATAATAAATTGTAATGTACTTTTTTAACAAATTTGGGACTAATGAATGATATATAAGATTTCTTATTCCTTGTTGACTTATAAATGTCCTATCCATATCTTAGATTTGAGATAGGAAAGAATTTTCATCTGAGTATAATGATATTTTTCATACACGACTATATGTAAAAATACAAAAGTTTCGTCGATGTAATGATCTAAAGATTAGTAGACTATATTTTGAATTATTAGCTGGTTAGTGTGCTATATTTGTTGATAGACTTAAGTATATATTCGATAGTAAAATTATTTTATAGGTTGTGTTTCTGTGTTTCCCATTTAATAATTTCATTATTCTAATGCTTATGAAGTTAAGGTATTCCTGTGACCTAGCGACTCATAGGTTATCTACGTTAATTTGATAAACAAATAAGAAAAATAAAAACTGTTTCACATATACTCCTGATATATATAATGTACAACGTATATTGGCGATTCAGTTAATCGATTATTAATATTAGGAGAAAATTTTTTTTATAAAAATATCCATTGTACATTCTGATTGATTTTTTTATTGTAGAAAGATAAAATTGGTAGAAAATTTACGTTCACCCAAAACCATGGATTCCTTTTTAATATGTAACTTGATAAAATTTTGAATAATTTATTTATTTATTAAAGTCTCTTGTTCATCTTACAGATTTATCCAAATCCTTGAGCATATGGTGAAATATAAGAACAAATTATTACAAAATGTACAAGCAATGGCAAATAATACAGTATAGTAATAAATAGCAATAAAAATAGATGTCTCTCTAACGTACCATCAATTGTGAATCACAAATCAACAATATCACAATATTCCTGTAGCGGTCAATGGAGCAGAAAAGATATCAAGGCTGAGTGCATTTCGTGATATTGTGTTCCACGATGTAAGTGCACGAAAGACAGGTGAAATAAACTATGAGATCGTCCACTCATATAACAGCCAGAAGCATGAAGCGGTGTGCTATACTACACTAACTCAAGATTGAGGGGCTATCAATGTTGTAATTCAATAATTTAAAGCAGTGTAGGACCAAAACCAATTCCATCAGAGTGGAAGGGATTTACATCCGACTATGCGTATTGTAAAATCTGAAGGGAACAGAGAAGGATAATACCCGTACAATTTAAAATACAAACGTCTGTTCAACATTTTAAATATTAACGTGAGAATATAATTAGCTTATTACGGAGACCATAAATGCATTCCTTTCAAGGATACTACCGATTAAAAAGTTGAATAAGGTCACGATACATTCGACATGATGAAAATCCTGGGAATGTCGTAATTTCATCACGTCAAAGGTATTGTTCTAATAAGTTTCGATGATGTGACCGTGAAATGTGAAAATACTATCCATAGTTAAATCAAGACCTCGTACAGAAGGAAACCTTTTGAATGTAAGTCCCCGTTGTATCGTGACTGTGCATAACGGGGACGCAGAAGCGGAAGTACATCATCAATACATATTTCTTTACTTTCAAATATTACTAATTGCCCACAGTTCGTGGGAATCCTGAGTTAATACCATGTTGGAACAGTTTACTATTGGATTGGTTAATGATAATTATCGACGAAAAGAAGGCAACGAGTAGGGCAAATTATTTATCATAATGGAAAATGAAATTGGACTTAAATTACTAACTTAGTTGATTCCAGATTGAGTACTATACGTAAAGCTGAGATTCAGAACTTCCAAAATAGACGTATTGTTTATGAACCCGAAAGTAATTGATGAAAAATTGTACTAGAGTGGTAGACATTCTTGCGTCTAAGGATTTTATTAATAGAATATGATGATCGACTTAGTGAAATGCCTTTTTAAAATTAAAATAGCCTACATCATTCTAGACACATAATCCACAAAATTAGTAAGATAAATGACGGTTGAATGTTTTGTACGGATACCATGCTGGTTGTTCATCAGCTGGGATTGGAGAACAGATACGTTGATATAGAATAGTTATGAATACTTTGGTAAATAAAGATAGTGCTGCCACAGGGCTATAATTTTTTTACATTAGAGCTAGAACCACCTTTAAAAATGTGACTTATTCATTAAAGCTTCCAAACCGATGGTTAAATTTCGGCAATTAGAGAAAAACTTATTAATCATGTAAGGGTTTGATGAATATACAGGAACACGCCTTGATTACCTAAGGAATTAAGCCATTAGGGCTGAAGGCATGCTTTGACTAGATCTGTTCCAACTCCGGTCCAACTACAGCACAATCAAATCTACCAATATGCAACAGGTATAAGCCATCATTAATAGCGATCCGTGCCGTTATCGAACAGTCGATCATCGGGTTATTATTAAAATAAAATATACAGTGACGACGTTTGAAGTGGCATCATACAAGTACGAAATTCCGTTGTGTCATAATTGCCAGAAGCTACCTATCTGAGCACTTATATCTCACGTACATTCAAAATACTCTTGAGTCAGACTCAATGCTTACTTCTGCATTCCAAACGTACGTGCTATACAATGCTGTCATGCCATGCACTAGTTGTTTGTGCTAAAACCCAATATTTTACGATCAAAAATTAAACCGTATTTCTATAATTTTTTGCTAAAAGGATTTGGTCTGAATGTGATGGATAATATTAGTAATGAAGCAAGTCAGATAATGATATCGATATTTTATCCTGTTCGGTTTTTCATTAGGAATACCGTCAATTAAAATATTTTTAACTGAAATAGAAATCAACAGCTTAATTAGGATCATTAACTTTATAAGTATTGACCCACAATGACACATTTATTTATGCGGAAGATTTAAAAAAATCGGCTTTACGAAAATCCTACTGAATATCAGCAGTTGCATAACGCTCCAAAAGCGTTTCGCAAGTTGATGGATTTATACCTGCGACGAATGAAAGATGGTACGATTACAAAACGAGAATAGCATCAAATCTAATTTCCTTCTACTACAATTAACTACCTCATTGCACTTAAACAAGTGACAATAGATAAGTTTAAGTATAATAGTTAAAGTATATAAGACTTATATAAATAAATAATAAATTCAAATGAATTAAAGCAAAACGATTGTATTTTTTGCTCAGTGTATTTATGTGGATACTTCATTTACCGACCAGATAATTAAGGGCAGAAATGTTATTGAGTCGAGTTGCAGCCTTTGACGGGTAAATTGAGTAAAACCCTCGGGATAAAGCGACCCCCACGTCACGCGGTGTGATAAGCCCGCAGATTAGACCCGCATAAAACATAATCGCAATCATATAACGTATCAATAATTAAACGACATCATAACGAACTGGTCGATATTAATTTTAATCAAATTTATCGACGTTTGATTGGGTGCGTCTAAACTTTTACAGTGTTTTTTTTTTAATTTTCTAGCGACTAAGAAAACAAGTTTTCGGCATGACAGTGTAGTATAGATTATTAGATATATTCTAATGAAATGCATAGTTTGGAAATAGTTTTTGTATACATTGATTTCAATTGATGTCAATTAGTTTTGACTTCTAGATAAAATAGTCGCCTGCATAGTACTTGCATGTATGGTATGTTCTATCATTAGAATATTTTATTCGTAACTCAATTAAAACTATCAACAACAACTTTAAAATAAAATTGTTAAAAATTCACTTCAATTGTACTAGTAAATTAAATTTGTTGTATTTTGCTCCCAATTTTTTTGGAAAATAAGATTTATTCTTACAAGCAGTAAGGTTTTCGTTGTCGGTTACTGAAACATTTCATTAGACGTGAGATTTTACTGGTTTCCCAATCGGCAGCAAGCAATGAAAATTAGAAAATGTGCTGGTGAAACTGAAATCCAACGACACAATTACGTAAACTATTCAAATGGCCAAATAAAACGAAATAAAAGAAATGAAACGATAAATAAAAGAAAAACAACAAAATCTCGGAGGCAAAGATAAATATAAGTATAACGATTTGACAATTTGGCATTTTTGACACTGATATGAGGGTTGAGAAAGTGGACGAAAAATTTTATTTTCGAAATGAAGAAATGAAATTAATCACAAATAGGAAATTTATATTTTAATGTTACTTTGTCTAACAAAATTTCCAAAACTTTCAAAGTCTTGAGAATTTTTTTTCAGAAAATTTGTTCCACAAACGTTTTGGGTATGTTGAACAAAATTCCCAAAACATTGAGAAATTGGAAATCATTCGTCGGGAAAAACGTGAAAAAATTGTTGTGGTCTATATTGAAACAAAACTTTCAGTATCTGAAATAGATTTATTTTTATGAAAACTATATTTAATTTTATCTAAATTATAAATTATTAATGACAGTTAAAAACTATGACATACATAAATTTTTCACTATAAAGTATAAATATTATGCTCGTTGGATTATATATTTATAATCCGTATTTTTGGATTATATATTTCTATTGTTCGATTATATAAATCTTCATGTTTTTTTCATTAATTATTAAGTTGTTAACGCAACGCATGTTATACGAACGCAAAAACCCAAATATTTGTTTCTGAAATAATGCCTGCCTAACCTTGACAATTCCCATTTTTCAATGTTTCGGGAATTTTGTTGAACATACCCAAAACTTTTGGGAACACATTTTCTGAAATAAAATTCCCAACAGTTTGAAATGTTTGGGAATTTTTTAAGACAAAGTGACATTAAAATCTTATTAATTTTCATAGTTGAAATGAATATATTTTATATTGCAGTGTTTTCTTAAATATATTTTATATTGCAGTGTTTTCTTAAATATATTTTATATTGCAGTGTTTTCTTAAATATATTTTATATTGCAGTGTTTTCTTAAATATATTTTATATTGCAGTGTTTTCTTAAATATATTTTATATTGCAGTGTTTTCTTAAATATATTTTATATTGCAGTGTTTTCTTAAATATATTTTATACTGCAGTGTTTTCTTAAATATATTTTATATTGCAGTGTTTTCTTAAATATATTTTATACTGCAGTGTTTCCTTAAATATATTTTATACTGCAGTGTTTTCTTAAATATATTTTATACTGCAGTGTTTTCTTAAATATATTTTATACTGCAGTGTTTTCTTAAATATATTTTATACTGCAGTGTTTTCTTAAATATATTTTATACTGCAGTGTTTCCTTAAATATATTTTATATTGCAGTGTTTTCTTAAATATATTTTATATTGCAGTGTTTTCTTAAATATATTTTATATTGCAGTGTTTTCTTAAATATATTTTATATTGCAGTGTTTTCTTAAATATATTTTATACTGCAGTGTTTTCTTAAATATATTTTATATTGCAGTGTTTTCTTAAATATATTTTATATTGCAGTGTTTTCTTAAATATATTTTATATTGCAGTGTTTTCTTAAATATATTTTATATTGCAGTGTTTTCTTAAATATATTTTATATTGCAGTGTTTTCTTAAATATATTTTATATTGCAGTGTTTTCTTAAATATATTTTATACTGCAGTGTTTCCTTAAATATATTTTATACTGCAGTGTTTCCTTAAATATATTTTATAATTTGACCTGATTGCAGATTTGAAGACTTGCTTGGTTATTACTTAGAAGTAATAAACAAAGAAGTCTTCAAAAAACTTGTCTGATTATTACTTAGGGAAGTCAACTCAATTTTTGTTTTCCTAACACTCAAAGTATACACATGAAAGAAATTTCATTGTAATATTATTATCTGTAGTGACAGTAAAATAATTTGGACAGTTAAGGAAATTATATTACAGAGATTTTGTTCAGTATATCCTAATAAAAAGTTTTTAAGAATAGGGGTGGAACTCATGCTATACGTGTCCCGTAGATATTTATACGTATATATATATATATATATATATATATATATATATATATATATATATATAATGTGTTACTGCATAAATAAATATATAGCGCAGTTCCTTGATTGTCTATATATCTTTAATTTATGAATGCAAATATTTCAAAATGATTTGATATTAATTTCCACACTCCCGACTTTTCAGATTTTTGGTATACCTGGTTAAAAAAGACGTAAGGTACACACTGCAAAATTTTTGGATTAATATCTCGCGATGCAAATGCAGTAATCAAAAATATTTCTAATTATTTTGTATAGCAATTTCAATGACCTGAACAATGACACTCCACTCGATTCGATCCATAAAAAAGAATTATTATTAGGATCGGATCCATCTATCCGGACATGACTATTTATTCATTACCTCCATTGCCATGGGCTATGGAGTTCCGATGCCATTTGTCTACGGAAACCTCGAAAGAAATAAAAGACCAATGTTATGGTTATTTATATAGATATAGTGTATCTGATGACAGGATTATATAAAATAAAATTGACTAAAAGAAAATCTCTAAGAAATCATACGCGAAATAATGTAGGTGAAAAATATACCAAGGGATGAATATATAATATTAAATAATTCAAAAAGTATTACAGAAAAACTTAGTGGTGTATAAATTTATAGAAACGTGTAGACAATATCGAGTTTAGAGCTAAAACACACGAACGTCTTTTGAGCGACTTTTCGATTGTCGACGGCTGTACATTTATATGATTAAAAATAGACGAGCGTCTCTTAGTCGTCCATTCCAGCGACGGGTAAAATTTTGACGACGGTCCCGTCGACACGATGACGTCGCGAGTCGTCCGAGACATCGCATACGGGCGCCATGTGGTCGTTGGGTTGGGCGACCGGTACTTCCCTGCCACCCCGCTACATGCAGCCTACCGCCGCGGCCAGTACTTGCGCTCAGTTTTGATTTAAACAATGGCTGTGCAAGACGAGTTTGATGTAGATTTATTTATTTCGGAGGTCGAAAATATTCCATGTGTATGGAATTATGGTAGCGACGAATACAGTAATCGGATCGATTGTTTGGCAGATAAATTATTCAAGAATTATAATGAGAAATCAACTAAAGAAAAGAACGAACTATGTAAGTACCTATAGTAACATTTTAATAATTTATTATATTATGAATTAAAAACAAATTTCAACAAAATGTTGCAAATACATATGTTTCTTGGGCCGACCTCTTTTTGAGGCGCCAGGCGGCGGTGGCATGTATAAACGAAATAAATGATTTTTATTTTTTATTATTATTTATTTATAATATTTAGTTAAAACATGTATACGTAGTTATTTTGTCATATTTTGTTGTATTGCTAATGAAGTTCGCCTTGCGGAGTCGAGAAGTAATCCGCATATTGGTCTCTTACCAAATTAGTGTCTCGACTTACACGGTACTCTGAGCTGGTTGCCAATTCTTGGAAATCTGGATATGACAATGTATCTTCAAAATTATAACCATCTCTCGAACGTACTACGTTATATAAAATAGTACATGCTTTCACAATATCGATAGCAAGATCCATGGATACATTTAGGGGTTTGTGGAGAATTCACCATTTATTTGCAAGAATCCCAAATGCACATTCTATGTACCGGCGTGCTCGAGAAAGTCTATAATTAAATATCCTTTTCTTAGCGATTAATTGCTTTCCACCATATGGTCTTAGCATGTGTGTAGAAAGACCGAAGGCTTCATCACCTACAAAAGCGTAAGGCACACAAGCGCCTCCCGTAGTGATCGGCTTCGGTTCTGGAATATCTAATAAATTATTTTGAATTCTTGAATAGAGCACCAACATCTATATATGTGAACAAGTAGTTCGAACCGCAAACTGCCAGCAGTATAATTGAGAATTATTTCTTATAATTAAAGTAAGAAGATCCACTGTTCGGGGGTTTAATGATTCGAATATGTTTCCCGTCAATAGCAGCTAGACAATTTGGAAAGTTAGCCTTTTTATCAAAACCTGTAGCAATATCTTCCCATTGATTCTTCGTTGGTTCTGATATAAAATCTTTATTTAATACAGTCCACAAAGTTTTGCACACTTCTTCTACTATTCCCCTTGCTGTTGAAGATCCACATCTGTACGAGTAAAATAATTATTGAAAAGATATACCACTTCCCAAATACCTATAACAAACAGTTTTTTTAATAATTTGTTTTTTTAGGTATGCAGCTACAGAAGCGGTGGGAAAATTTGCGGGACTGCTTTAATAGAGAATTAAGGAAAGGTAAATCTGCTAAAAGCGGGTCTGCGGCTTCAAAATCTAGGCAGTATTATAATCTTAATCAGTTGTCATTTTTAATGCAGGTCAGTCATAAGAAAAACACAGAAAGTAGCATTGAAAATGTATATATGCCCGACTCAGAACACACGCAACGTGAAGATGAAACTACATTTCATGACAATACATCACAAATTATAATGAATAAAACTTCAAATAAAAAATGTAAAAATTGTGTTGAAAATGACGAGTTAATAGAAAAATTAGAAACACGTAGTGAAAGTAATTTAAGTAATAATACCCCAACAGACAACGATATGCTCTTTTTGCAATCACTTCATGAGGATTTGCAAAATATCGACGATAATTATAAATTAGATGCGAAAACCGAAATATATATATATATATATATATATATATATATATATATAATAATAATAAAAAAGTACAAAAGGCTTCCTCGATATCATCATGAAAATTCTTTTTATGAAGTTCCTCATTATCAATCAAACACTACATATCATCTAGGGTATAGTACAGCGGTACCTAGCACCAGCAACAGAGTTGATACTGTACCAACATTTCAACCGCAGCAAACTGACTTGTCGCCAGCTACTCCGGCCAGTACCATTTCTCAAGACTCTGTTTTATCTGATGTAATTGACTTGTTGGAGCAATAAAATTATTATTATATTTTTTGCTTGTCTTAATTTTACCTTCCAAACTGCAGGAGGTTTCCTGACACAAACATAAATATACGTACCTTAATGTAAGAGCTAGTCGTTCCTCAGGTGGTATGCTCTTTCTCATTACAGTGTCATTCTTATTTATATGACTTTTTAAAACTTCTAATAAAAAATGAAATGTGCTTTTAGACATTCGAAAATAGTTAAAAATCTTATCATCGTGGTTTCTCAAATCCCTATACAACAGAAACAATTGACCTTTACTTCGATCTTCTATGAGTGGATGAACCCAATAGGTTATATTAATGCGCCGCCGCTTTTTCTTTCTCAATAGCAACCAGAGCAATGTTTCTAGTTCAAAATCCATTTTGATACTAAATAATATTCGTAGTCGTTTGTGACGACAATAAAGTCGCCGCGTCGTCGGAAATTTCGACTCAGCGACGACGAGCAGTCATTTATTCAGTGACAACTAGCCGCCCATGTGTGTTAAAACAGATTGTAGCTCAAAAGACGTTCGTGTGTTTTAGCTCTTAGTTAGCTGTTACTCAAAGAGCATTTTATTTCTGACCAAAAGATCACAAATCTCCAATGCCACAAACTTTTCTTATATTGAAATATATACCTTATAAACGCAAAAGTTAAATCTGTTTTGTGTGCCAAAGTCTTGTTACAATTTATCCGATTTAGAAAGTGTATTTTTTCCGACGGACGCATTTTCTCTTTTCCACTTTTACACATCATTGCAAGTAAGGCTCAAAAATTTTATTGTAAATAGTAGCAGATTTATATACAACAAACTATCACCATCGCATGTTTAGACGCCAATATCCTTGCTTAAAAAGCTTATCGTAGCTCGATTATGTTTTGGCTCTTAATAAAAACCCTGGAACCTTCATGCTGCACTGTAATACATATTACCCTAATGGAAACAATTTACATTTAAAATCTATAAATTACACACTTCATAGTGAATTAGTTATTAATTTAAGAAGCACAAAACCATGGAAATAAGAATAGGTAAACGTATAAAATATTTTAATAAATTGCTGTAAATATTTATACCGAGAAAAACAATTAAAAGTTTATAAAGCTTAAAAAGTTTATAAAGCGGGAAAAGAAAATAAAGGTGAGTAATCCGATGATAATATGGGCAAAAGGAACACCAGAAATTTTTTTCATAAATTGAAAATCAAAGACAGAAATTATACATTCGTGAGTAAACCTAATAATCTTTATTGGATCAGAATTGCCACTTATACGACGAGTTAAAGATTGAATCCCTCCCTAAACTAATTTAGAAATGAAATAATATTTGTTGGGAATGGAAGTTTCCTTATGTAGCCAATATTACAAATCACTTGAAAAGTTTATATGAATGTGCACGTGGGTACCACGCAGGATTCGTATGTAATACTTGAAGTTGTGTTGAACTAATACTTCGAGCTGTGATTATTTTGAAACAAAATGAAAAAATATACTTAAATTTACAGAATGTAAATTATTCTGAAGAAGCCTAAGCTTTGCTATCTAGATCAAGGATACAAGATAAATTTACACTCTCACACAACACATTATGAACTGATGTTTCATTCCTCGTAAAATATTTGATAACATTCATTTTTCATTAGTATTTTTAATTTTTCATTATAATATTCTGTTTCAGACAGAAATTTCGTTTGACGGAGAAACTGGAATTTTAATTCTAAACTTTATGTCGAATTAAATTATCTTAATAAATTTTAATTTGATTATGACAAATTTTTGTTACATTTGATCTTTTTTATTTAATGGAATTTATTTTAATATTTTCAAGGATGGTTCATTATGTCTAACATAATTTAATGTAATTTTTCGAATCTTTTAATTTTACTTACTTAATATTTCTATTCATAAATATTTGTCATAAGATTATATAAGAAATGTTACGACGTTATATATATATATATATATATATATATATATATATATATATATATATAGTTTTAAAAATTACAGCGCCATTTTTTTGCTGTCGTACTTTGGTACTAATTAATATTTAATATAATTTCTGATCATTTTTCTAAGATGTAGACCTCATCATTGTCCATACTGACATTTTTCTTTAATTTTTTGACCGAATGTTGTTAAAAGAAATAATGTGTTGTTAAACGAAATACTGTGAGATACAGTCACTTCATTAGCGCTTCTAGTTACAGCACAAGAACGTGACAAAGGTGACGTAAAATAAAGGATGGATCCTGGTACCCGCTCCAATAGGAATAGAAGATATATCATTAGAAAGGTATTATTACGTAAAATAGTATTACGTAATAGTACCTTTGGGAGTACTTACCTAAATAACCTCGAGTATGAATTATCTTATGATATATTTTTATGTTAATAGTAGTGATAAAGTATTTCAGATTATCACATATTAATAAAAAACTAATAATTTTCCATTATAGTGTCATTAAGTGTAATTAAGAAATATGAAAGCTTAGAATGCGTACCCTAGGTACCACTTAATGGGAATAATGTAAGTACAGGTACCTACAGTACGCCTTCAAGTTAGGCAGGTAAAATAGTGTTGAATATTATTGTTGTTGTCATTATTAATTTCTCCCTTATTTCCTTAGCAGAGATTTCAGCATATTGGCTATCCGTGATGAGTATATAAAAGTGGTTTTGGACAGCGGCAGCAATTCTAAAGTCTCAAAACAGATGTGGTAATTTCTTAATGAAATATTTTTGGCGTAATAGTTTAAATTCACGATTGAGTCTGCCTTTAACCACTTATACCACCTAGTGGCACATAGTGACCTGTCTAGATTGGTTGAGCTGATCAGTTGTCATTTGGGTTTACTTGTCTATTTTTTAAGGGTGGCACATGGCATTTATAACCACAAGCTTTAATATCAGACAAGCTATCCCTAAACCTTCGATTCAAAATAAATATGTCGTTTGGTTCCAGTAAACGATGAATTAGATTTTCACAATTATTCATAGTATCTCTCAATATTTTCACATTGTTTTCGTAGCGGCGTACGGTCCTTTTATATAAATAATATAGCCATCTGTGGTGACCATCAGGAAAGGCTTTAGGAGGTACTGAAACTTGTGTAAGACTGCCGCTGAAACAGAAAGTTAGCACTTATATATATATATATATATATATATATATATATATATATATATATATACGTAAGTCGCATGAACGACTGATATCTGCGCGTATACACCTGGTCGAGAGCGGTGGGAGGGGTGGGGGACGGGTTGACTTCATAACTTGTTGCTAGGTAGCGTGTAAGGTCAACTGACTCCTGTTGATGCACAAACAGGGGCAGTGAATTATGAAATACCAAAAAGACGTCATTTTCCTAGTGCTAAAACTAATATGTGTGGTGTAGTATAATTTTACCATTATTAATCTTTTGGAACTCAAAAGGTTTGACAAAAATTCAGCCAAATGAAAAAACTTTCATTAAAATGAAGTCACATGTGAATCACACTCGTAAATGCATTTTTTGGTACTACGTCACAAATATGATTGGGCTATTTTGCATCACGAGACTTACCTGAGTCATAATTGAAAAAATAACTTCAAATTTTAAGTGGCAAACCATGTAATCATAACGCCTTAATTTGGCAGTAATTTTTGTCCACTAAAATCGCCAGTAATTATCTATTTCATGTAAACAAATGAAAACTTTTTCCTGGAACTCCGAAAATATTTTGCCAATTATAATCACAATACCATCCATGAACAAATACGAAAAACTACAATCCATTTAATTTTTCTTTATTTTCGGTAGGACATATGTTAAATTTTTTGGTTTTATAGCTCAAGAACTTATTGGATTTCCGACCTCGAAAACTTATAATTTTGTCCATTCCATTAAGCCTACCAAATTAAAAAATCTTTGTAATCAAAAGTCTTTACGTGCATTCGTATGTACGTATATACATTTATACCGTATATATACATATAAATAGTCTACGCAGAGACGGCTTATCCTAAAGAGTGCTGGTGCAGTGCACTCCCACGAAAATTAGATAGATAATCTAATTTCTTTATAATTCATACTATTTTTATATTACATTCTTTCTATTCTACTATGCCTACAATAGTCTATTATGTTACCTATACCCACACGTGTACATTTGGCATCAAGTTGTAAGAGTAGAGCGCTTGCGTTTGCGCTCCTATGAAACGAAGTTTAGTACGATTCTTAACACAATATTTAATGAGTGCGAAAGAAAAACGTCGACGCGTGAAACGAAAGATTTCGTATAAGAAATTAGCCTAAGCTGGAGCGCCGCTCACGCGCGACGTTGCCAAACCGTGGGTTCGGTGGTTTGGCCGCGCGCCCGTGCTGCCTTGTTGCCTATGCGCTGTTGCCGTTCTGATGTATTTGTATACAAACAAGCAAACGTGTCGGCTTCTTCAGTTATTTCGCAGTTTTTCTTTCAAATAAATATTAAAAAATAGTTTGTGCGCGATATTTTGTGTTAAAAATGAAACAATACAGTGTATCTTTTATTAAACAGTGTGAAAAGACTCTCGAAATGCGCGTCGAACTGAAAGCTAAGGAGCCACCACGTCCTGAAATTGCACTTACTCAAAAATGTAGTACAAAAAACAGATCTTTTACGCGTGTTTTTAAATCTGAACAATATTTCAAAACACCTTGGTTGTGTGGATGTGAAGAGAGCAATAAATTATTTTGTTTTCCGTGTCTGTTGTTTGGAGCTGGCGTCGGCAGTGGTGGTGAGTCTGCATGGACAAAAACGGGTGTTGAAGATTTAGCGCATCTTTCATTAAAAGTAAAAAAACATTCGCAATCTCGATTTCATATGTTATGTGAAGTGCAATTGGCATCGATCGGTCGACAAAATATTCGTAAGGCGCTCGACTCTGCGTATCGAAAATCTATTCGAGAGTTCAAAGAAAGCGTTGATGAAAATCGATATATTTTAAGGCGTTTAATAGATTGTGTAGTATTTTGTGGTGCATTTCAAGTTGCTTTACGGGAACATAATGAATCTACGGAATCCCTGAACCCCGGAATTTATAGAGGTTTGGTTGATTTCGTTTCAGAGATCGATTTGGCTATGAAACAGCATTTATCCAGTAGTTCGGTTTTTAAAGGTACGTCTAAAACCATTCAGAATGACATATTAGATGCTATTTATGAAGTTTGTAGATCAGAAATACAGATACAAATTAAAAATGCAGAGTTTGTTGCAATTCAGGCAGACGAATCAACTGATTGCTCTACTATTCAGCAGCTAGTATTGATTATTAGATATTTACATGACGGTAAAATATATAAAAGATTTTTGAAGTTTATACAACCTAAAGGCTATACGGCAGAAGTAATAGCGGCTGAAATCATGAAGGAGCTTGATTCTTTAAGTATTGATAAACATAAGTTAATTGGACAGAGCTACGACGGAGCTGCCGTCATGAGTGGAAGTATTAATGGTGTTCAAAAGATTATTAGAAATATCTACGCATATGCTTATTATGTACACTGTTACGCGCATCAACTTAATTTAATTTTAGAAAAATGTGCATCGATTAATCACACAACACGAAGCTTCTTTTGCAATTTGCATGCATTTCCATCGTTTTTCACGCGTTCCCCGAAACGATCAGAAAATTTTAAAAGAAATCGTACATAAAAGAATACCTGCCGCTCCACAGACTAGATGGAATTATAATACACGTACAGTGAAAGTTGTACACGATAATTTAGAGCCCCTTAAAGAGTGTATGCAAGTAATAATGGAGAATCATAACACTGGCCCCGATACCTATAATCGAGCTCAATTGCTTCTTTCATATTTATGTAATGACAATTTTTTGTATTGGCTTAACTTTTTTGCGACGCTTATGCCGCACTGTGAAATGCTGTTCAAATTTTTACAGTCTCGATCACTTGACTCGATTAAAATCACAAATGAAGTTAGTAAATTCGAAAAAGTAGTAAACCACTTACGAGATGCTGTTCCACCATCTTCGCCGAAAAAAAAACGTCGCCTTGATAATTTGAATCATTCAGTTATGAGAAAAGAAGTTTGTGACGTAATAAGAGTGCAGATTAAAGGCAGATTCGTATATACTGACCATTTAATGGCGTCTAAATTGTTTTACACGGAGAGATTTGTGAACTACAATAAGAGTTTTCCGGAGGATGATTTTAAAAAAGTAGTAGACACGTGGTAGACAACTAAAAAATGAGTTATTAGTCATTTACAGCCGAGAAGATTTTTACAATGCTGACGGCGCCGTTGCTTTGCTTCAACATTTTATTGAATTTTTTTTAGAATCTGTTTTTGCTGAAAGCGTAACACTTCTAAATATTGTATGCACCATACCTATAACGTCAGTAGAATGTGAGCGTTGTTTTTCGACGTTAAATAAAGTCAAAACGTTTACGCGAAATACTATGGCGCAAGACCGTCTCAATGCATTATGTATGATAAGCATAGAAAAACGCTTAATTAATTCTATATCTGATTTTCATAAAAAAGTAATAGATGTCTTCGCTCACCAAAAAGATCGGCGAATGGATTTTATGTACAAATAAATGGTATGCTTCATTTTTAGTTTTTTGTGCACCCCCATCCAAAAATGTCACGAGCCTCCTCTGATTCTACGTTTATAATTTCGTTATTACGTTAAATATTCTACGTGATTCATTCATATTTATCTATTAACATTTTCTTTCAAAATAACATTTTCCCTTTATTTTGCGTCATTCTATATGAAATGGTCTAATTGATAAAACCGGATGCTCAAGCTTGGTGAGAATTATCTTTAGGATCCCAAAGAAAGAAATTTAGCGTCGTTTCATTTTTGCACGCGTCAATCCTTTCTAACCCAAATTAAAACTATTAAAAACATTATTTTTACACTTTAATATTTTAAGCTGTTAATATTTTCTTATTAAGACATTTACATGTTCAAAATGATATTTTAAACCTGAAAGGCAGTAGTTTTTGTGTAGAAAATTTAAAAATAACACTGTGCTGAAAATGCGTATATTTTACTAATTTTTTTAAAGTTTTTAACTAGCTCGAATGTCTAATGTAAACAGCTTCTATTCCTTAAATATTTATTCATTCTAAAAAGAACATATCGTAGAAGAAAGAAAATACACAATTAGCTCGTTCAGCCTGCTCTTTGCAAAAACAATCTATGGTTCTATTTATGAAAAATCGCTTTGTTTAGGCTATACAATTATGTAATTACACTATAAACTATCCACGGCGGAAATTTCATGTGAGTTCCATAAACCTCTGAACTCTAAAAATAAACAGAGAAAACTTTTCTCTGCCAAATTAGTATTACACACAAAATTTCTACGTTTAATTAATTAGTAATTCACAACAATTTGCATGTTAATATAAAATAATGTTAGAATAATTGCATTTTGATATCGTTTCCGATTGGATCAAATATATGGCCCCAGAGAGATGTTACCTCGCGCTATACATATAGTCCCTATATGAAGAGTCGCGGCAAGTTCAGAAAAAGATAGAAAATATAATGTTATTTAATTAAAACTTAAATTGTATATTGAATCGAATGCAAAGGAATTCTGTTTTCACATGCAAACGTGACGTGTTCCATTTGACTCAAGAGTTTCTTGTTCATCACCCTGGCATTTAATTATCCAGAGCGTGCTTAAAAATATTCAAAGCTGCTTCTGCTTTATCCATTTGTTTTTAAGATTTGCCGCTTAAATCCGTTATAGAAAATTTATCTTAATTCATAATATTGAGTGTTCAGCCTCTCCTCCACTGGCGTATTGATTCAAATTATTGCGAAATATTATTTGAAATTTGAATACATCAAAAGTCTTCAGAACGAAATGACGTAATTTTCAAAATTTAAAATGATAAATGGAAACAAGACAAAACATTGTAACTAAATAAAATATGAAAAATAGTTACTGATTTAGTGTATCATAATAACTGAATTTAGTAATTGTGTGTCAGTTAGACTTAGCGGCATTTCAACGAGAATATTTTATTACTTTTATTATTCATTTGTTTATTTATTTAATTATTATTATTTTGTTTAATTTTTTATAAACTCAGAGTTAAAAACAAAATATTGAGGAATAGAATTACACAAGTGAGGAGTTAATCATAGAACAAATATAACGAATATATAACTAAATTATGTGACAATAAATCGTGAGTTATTTAAAAATCCAGCAATAGCATTTCTGACATTGTTAAAACCCAAAATAGGACTCATCACCGAATTAAGAGAAGCCACAGTTTATAGGGCAAGAAAACGCTCTATATTAGTAACTCATGTTTGAAGGACATAAACCGTAGATATTCAAAGGCTAGCAACATGTATGATTTAAATTAATTCTTAAATAAAAATTACTTGTAGGTTTCATGGCGAAAGGTACACGTACTTACGTGGCTTCATAATTTTTAAAATTTTTACGGAATATTATGATTATAACATAACTACAGACAAAATTATGTTGCGATGTGAGGGAACATCCACACAAATTGAAACTCTTCCCCTTGATTTTGATAAATAAAATATGTTAACATTTTGAAATTTGTCGAAACACAAAGTTTGATCCTCTTAAAACCTCAGAATTTTCTAAATACAAAAACCGGAATAAACAATGAAATTAAGACAAATAACCCTATGAGGAAATGGATGAATATAACGCAACGCGTCGTGCATTGATAATCCTTCAACCTTTCCAAGCGGACGAAAAAAAATACACGTGCGGATAAATCCGATAAGCTTTATTGCATCCGCGTCTCTCCTAATACGATGGTCCAATACTCGATCTTATCCGGCAAAGCATTCCAGAAATCGAAATAACATACGTGAAAAATGGCGTCTCCCCATATAGTCTAGTTTTCATCCGACTACGTAAGGATTGCTGTTAGCTTAATGCCTGTTTATTTATTTATATGATTCCAGGATCATATTTATCAAATGAAATGGGAAAATATGCGAGGCGATCCGAGAACTTTGGGTAAACACGTAGTCTCTATAAATAGGTCGGTGGTCGTAAAACACTACAGCGTAAAGATTGGAAACTTTTTAAATTATAATTGGGAACACATTAGCAAATTTAACGTAGGACGATATAATTATAAAAGCATGATTTCAGGATCATGCATTTATGGATTTCTCTAATACAGTAAACTAAATATGTTAATGTCGACTGTAATAGTCGATATGAAATATTCGACTGTACTTATGCATAGAATTTAGAATACATATTAAAGTTATCATGTTACAATTATTGGTGAAAATTATTTCATAAACTCTCCATAACCCAAACAAACAAATAAAATTATTCCAATAATCTCAGACCCAAAATGGTTTTAGATATGCTTAAATTAATTTTAAAAATTACAGGATAACTAAATTAATACCACTTAAAGATTTCAACTCAGAAAAATACTAAGAATCTGTCTTATAGGGATGTTTTAAAAATGGTGTCGAAAAAAGGCTGAGTTTCTCGCTTAACAATAGCGATAAAAAAAAGGTAATTTCAAAGGGATTGCGAACATAAGATGTAGTCACACTACCGTATATTTAAATTCATTATTTCTTCAATTGTCTCAGGAGTAATTAAGAAAAAAATACTTTTACTATTTTCTATATAATATGAATGTTAATTTTTACCTTTTTTATATCGATAAATGCAACTTGGCAAGGATAATCTTATCTCAATGGAGTGGAAATTGTCTGTCCTATTTTCTTAACATAACAGACATTTATTAAACTTCAGATTGCAATTGGCTAAAATCATTTTATTATTTTATAATGAGAGTTAAGACATATTACGTAGTTCGTTGTTCTTTCGCATCGACTTACATAATCACCTTGAAGAATATACTTATGAAACATTCCAGGTTAAATGTGATTAAGTTATTCACTAAATATTATATTTATAAAATACAGTTAACAAAAGCAGCCCTCTGGTACATATCTCTAAGAGCAAATACATTTTTAAAACAAAAACTATTTAGGATATTATTTTGGCTGAGTAGTAAAATTATTTCTCAAAACGTGTACATTTCACCGATCGAATATGTTACTTTATACGTCAATTATAAGTTATAGGATATACTTGTTAAGCAAAAATTATAAACAGATTAGTAATGAACAATGTTTGAGTGAATAATGTAATGATTTTGACATATCTGCTACAAATGTCTGTGTGCAAAAAAATGCGAGTCTGCCTTTCGTAACTCGTTAGAAGCAAAATTACTTTACTTAAATCTTTATTAATAAATATTTATTAAAAGTTGTGAATCAAATTTTTTATTTGCTTAAAATTGTAATAAAATTAAGGCCCTTATTACCTTAAAGCTCCTTTAAAGGATACCTCTTCAATAGAATTTTACATTTTTTTAACCTTAACTTTTTTCCCTTAACTTTTCATACATATATTTTGGCTGTTAAGATATATGGGGGTTAATATGATTTAAGTCTATGCCATATTCTAACTTCGCGTCAAGGGGTATGTGAGAAAAACAGTTGTAAAAAACAAGCGGACATACGGGTACGCTAGTGGTTTTATAAGGGTTCCATGTTTCCTTTTGAGATACGGAAATTTAAAAATTAGCTGCGTTAATAGATTAAGAACGTAGATATTTTGACATTTGAACGTAATTTTTTTTTTACATTTTAGACATTATAAAATGTTGATTAATCTCGAGTCGCTCGTCATTCTGACATATTTTATTATTTAATGGAGTTTATTTCAGACTTTAATTTACGATTCATGGCATTAATTTAATTTGTTTACTTCATCTCATTGTAGAATAGAATTACAAATAGTAATTAAAAGTAAAAGGACATGAAAACACCCTTCAAAATATGGTTATCTACGATAGTTGAGGTACTGGATGTCTAGGGTAAATAAAAAAATAGAACCTCTTGTCGAAAGTGTATCGTACTTTTTTGATTGGTACAGTTTTTTTAACTCTTTTTTATTTACTGTTCCAGCTAACTGGTTGAAACCTCTAGATAAATAAAAATAGATAAACCAAATTTTAATGAAAACGTTGCTAAATTTTTAATTAAAATGTTTAGTACACGAATGTACACGGTAATTAGTGCCCCATTTATCCACAAAATTTAAAGGTTTCTTGTTCTGAATTTTTTTTCATTTTAGAATATATGATTTTGTTATAACATTCATGGTTAATACATTTTGTTTATTTATAAGTAAGGCATACATTATTAACAGTTTTTAAATTCCGGCTTTGCAATACAATAGTCAATTCCGCAATTGCGTAACTGATTCATAATTTGCAGTTTTTAAAAATAAGATAAGGCAATCTTTGCGCCAATTTAGTTTAATTTTTATGTAAAACAAACGAACACATAACTACGATTTAGGAAATATTTAAATTATATCAACCGTATGGAAGGATCCTTCTTATTAACTTTGTATATTATAAAATAACAGACTGCTTACTACTAGCGTATTAAAAAAACTTTTCCAATAGTTGTTTTAAGTATTACGTACATCTAACATCTAGCAAATCTATAAATAATGTGAAAGAGGGAATAATTAATAGTTATAATACAGTTTTGCATAATGACAAAGTTTCTACGAAATAATTTGTTTTGGGTCCAATCTTTGGTTTTTTATACACATTATTTAAAAAAAAATTAAGAATCGGCGAACACCTAGTCTTTAGATAGAAAATGACATTCTTTATACTAATGACATTCGAATTCTTCGATTGTGGTATTAAATTAAAAAAAAAACGATTTTTCAGTACAAAACAAGGTGCCCTTTTCAAAAGTAAGTTATTAAGGTTCCTTTCAAAAATATAACGTAAACTTAAAACAGAAAATAATCTATTTCCATAGATTATTTTCTGTTTTAATTGACTGAAAAACAGTTTTTTACATTTTTTTGATCCAAAAAACTAATATATTGTATATTTTCTAAATCATAATGGTATATGGACGTATTTTCTTCTAAATCGAATAAAATTTATTTTGCGTTGATATAGAAAATGGGAGCCGGGCCTGATATTATGATCCGTCTTCTATGTATATATATATATATATATATATATATATATATATTATATATTTTAATAACTTAATTTGTAAGTACTCTTCATAACCTATTTTCAAGATTTTTTCCACATTTTGACATTATACAGGTTGTCCAGTGGCAGATTTCAATGTTTGAAAAATTGTAAAAAAAACTCCACCTCTAATACAAAGTAGGTTTATTTTAACTTTATAAAAACAAATGTGGATTTAATTTTTTAAAAACCACGTTTTCCAAATGGCGGCCATCGAGTCTGACACACTCTTCGAGTCTAGCACGCATGTTTTCAAAAACGCGTTTGCAGAGCGACTGTGGTATCCTACTGACTTCGGCTCGAATATTTTCTTTAAGTTGTGTCACAGTGCTCGGGTTTGTTTTGTAAACAACGGATTTTAAGTATCCCCATAAGAAAAAGTCACATGGGCTTAAATCGGGTGACCTAGGTGGCCACGGTACGGTATCGTTTCGGGATATGTTTTTTTCTGGAAATAACTGCCCGTCCTGCTGGAACCATATGTTTTGAACCTGTTTGAACCTATGATTGCAGGTGCAGACATGGTACACCAGACTGTTACTTTAGGCTTATGTAAAGGCTCTTGATGCATTTGTCTTGGGTTGTGGACATCCCAGTAACGAAAGTTCTGCTTATTCACATATCCTCCAATGTGAAAGTGAGCTTCGTCACTAAAGAATATGTTGCCCATCCGGGTAGCAGTACGAAATCTCAACAACATCACCTCCGCGTAAGTTTTTCTTAACTCAAAGTCAGAATCGTGTAAATCTTGAACAATTTGGTACTTGAGCTTGAGTTGGGTGGAACTTGAGCTTTTTTTGTATTATTACCTGTAAAGTTGATTTCGGAATTACCAATATCGATGAACGTGTACGCAGTGATAAACGGGGATTTTCAACGACAGAAACCATAACACGCTCGAGATTTTCATCCGTGGCTACCAATGGTGTAGGTCCTGGCCTGGGCCTATTTAATGTTGATCCTGTAGCTCTGAACCTTGCTATCCGTGACTGAATGAGGTTGATCGATGGTCCATCACGTAATCGACGAATACTGTAACGATTATTAAATCGACGGCGTTCTACAGACATCGAAAATCTACTCGAAATGTACGCCTCGACGGCAAAAGCGCGATGCTCTCCACTCCACTGTTCCATGGCTACTAAAACATCCGCACCGCTTGGGTTTCTAACGACGCCCCCCGCGCCCCTCTTATGTATTGAGTTCAGAAACTATGTTTGTTCAAACTTTGAAATCTGCTACTGGACACCGGTATTGTTTGAAAATGGGTGAGGGGAACAAATTTTAAACGAAGTTGAAACTTAATATTTCGTAAACGTGGTAAAAATGAAAAGTAATAAATTCAGGTTAAACTTCATTTTAAAACACCTTTGTAACAATATCTTATACCAAGAAATATGTTAATTTTTTTGTATCCCTATTTCTTCACAATTTATAAAAATTGGAAAAAATATTTCATTTTGTCTGAAACATACAGCAAAATTTTATGCATGCATCTTAAACTGTAGAAAGTACGAAGGTGTGGCACATGAACGGGCATACACATATATATTATAAAGGTTTACGTAAGTACCATAGTATATATATATATATATATATGTGTGTGTGTGTGTGTGTGTGTGTGTGTGTGTGTGTGTGTGTGTGTGTGTGTGTGTGTGTGTGTGTGTGTGTATGTGTGTGTGTGTGTGTGTGTGTGTGTGTGTGTGTGTGTGTATGTATATATTTATGTATATTTATATGTAAATATACATATATGTATCTATAAATGTGTTTATAAAGAAAGACATTTTTGCTTAATATGATTTAGGGTGCAGAAAAGAATCGATTATCCCAATATATGAACGGAAAAAGAAATCGGTAGCCGAATCATTGCCACCCATTAAAGTATATAGGCATTATATAAATATAAAATAATTTTGAATGAATCAAAGCAAAATGTTCGTCTTTTTACTCAGTGTATTTAAATTTTTAAATTTTCATTTTCGGGTAAAATAATTAGGGTCAGAAATGTTATCGAGTCGCGTTACAGCAATCTGCGGGGAAATTGAGTCAAGCCCTCGGGATACGGCGACCCCATATGATGGACCGAGATAAGTCCGCAAATTAGACCCGAATAAGGTAAGTCGCGAACACAATCGCAATCAGATGGCGTACGAATAATTAAATGCCATCGTCATGAGCTGATCCATATTGGTTTTAATTAAATTTATCCACGTTTATTACTTTAATTTTTACCAAACATATTTTTTGAAATTATCTTGTGACAAAAAATAAATTGAAGTGTAGACAAAGCAGTATAATTAAATAACAATATTTTAATGAATTATGTAGTTTAAATATATATTTATATAATTGTAATATGAAATTATATTATGGAGTAGTGAAATAGTGTCTTCTTGGAATTTTTTGGAAGTATATTTAACATTTTATGTATTTCTTTAATTTAAATTATAACAGAAACCTTAATTACTTTCGTCATTATTTTTCAAAATTATTTCTGACCGGAATTTATAAAAACGCCTTGTTAATTATTGTATTAAAATCTTTTTCTTGAAAGTTATCCCAATTTGTCCGCATTAATCCAGCAAACAATTATGTAAACTGTGAAGAATTTTAAATAGATATACAAAATATATATATATATATATATATATATATATATATATATATATATATATATATATATGCCTAACGCTTTGGGTAAATATGTAAGGAAATTTAAAGTATTTAAGGTAAATATGTACGGGGTTTTAAAAAAAAATATAAAACTTAATTACGTGTTTTACAACAGGTTATCTACTCAAAAAACTAATATGTTATACATATATTAACAAGTGAAATCGGTGCAGTGAATTTAGGAGAATGTATATTTTTCTATCAATTCCTTTTATCTGGTTGCCATAAAATATCAATCACAACAAATGAACAATAAACAATTTTCGTCCTCTTAATATCAGTAGTGGATTACGTGAACTGAATTACGAATTGACTTTCAATGGACGGCTTTTATTGCATGGATCACGTGTATATACATATTAAACGGTTTTTATTTCCGTATGGTCTTGAATTATTATGATGTAATTCCATTATTTTTCTCATTTATATTTAAAATTAATGTAGATAACTTATGAGTCGCAACATAACAAGAATCTCTAGAACTTCATGAAAGTTTAGAACAATTCAATTTTTATCACAAGCTTAAAAATATTTCAATAGAAAATTGTTTCTTATGTTTATTGACAAATACAGTATAACAGGCAGGTAATAATTAAAACATAGCTTATTAATGTTTTGGTTATAACATCAATAAACTATTTATACTGTGTGTATAAAATATTTACACATATTTTGGTGTCTATCTTTTCTATCCTAAATCAAAAAATATGGCATAAAATTTGAAAGTAGAAGAAGAAGAGTAGCACATTTATTAGTCATCAATAAATCCAATATGTAATAAACTACTCCTAAATTTGCTTTATCAGTTGTGTTATCATAAAAAAATAGGTTAATTTAAAACCAGTAACGAAAAATAATTATCAAAATTTATATAAAACTAAACGAGTTACGAGCTTCTAAATTTAATAGAAAAGTATAAATATCAACCTGTATTATTCGCCCTCGTAGATTATATTAGGCATTACTTAAACAGATTTCACAATTCAGTATCACTGTCTAAGTCCAAAGGTTAAATTTAAACCTTTGAAACTTAGTAAATTTTTAAGATTTGCCAAAAACTTGTGTTATCTTGGAATTATGATATACTAACCATATAAATAATACTAACCACAATATCCACATACCCTGTTGGAAAAATGAAAATAAAGATTTTGAAATGCAAATTAAATCATTGGATTGAAAAATTATTTAAAATTAAAAAAAACGTATTTAATTCTATGCTACTAGTTGTATTTTCCATTTCGATTTATAAAAAACATTCGCAAGGGAAGTAACTGAACGGTAATGTTAGGAACATTTAGTTTAAAACAAATTTATAAAATCGAATAGCTCGTATAAATTTTTGTGCAAGGAATTGAACGAATTTTAATGTAGGCTGTTGAAATAAGCGCTGACTTTCTAGTTAATTCCATTGAACTATTGCCTTTAATTTATTTGAACTTTTAAATACGATATTTTTTAGTATGA
Organism: Druceiella hillmani; assembly: GCA_039881145.1. NCBI lineage: Eukaryota > Metazoa > Arthropoda > Insecta > Lepidoptera > Hepialidae > Druceiella > Druceiella hillmani. The sequence goes on along the minus strand of JAYKKI010000090.1, from coordinate 1,808,509 downwards.
GTGTTTAAATATGAGCTTTAAAATCTCTATGAACTTTATGTGAATACATGTTATTCTCAATATATTCTCTCACAATTAAATGAAACTACGTGATGTAGTATTATTTCCACTTTCTTTAATTTCTTTACCACGATCTAGGTTTCGTTGTATTACAACATCTTCAAGTGGGATATTAGCAAAGATCATCTTTATAATAAACATTTGCTAATGTGAAGTATTCTCGTGCATTTGTAGATATTAATTTTCTTATAACTGCTCCAAGTAGTTGTCCAGTATTCTCTATTTTTTTATTATTATGGAAGTAAACTGAAAAACCATTTAAAATTACTAAATGTGTAGGGTGTAGTCTTTAATTTGGATACCCGGATAAAGAAGAATTGAAAAATTATTTCATAGTATCTTGTAGCCAAAAATTAAAGAATCTAAACAAAATTAAATCAATGCGTTTCGATGAATGACCTCTGATCCTCAAATATTAATCAGATGATCTTTGAATAAATCATTACTTTAAGATGATTAATTTCCATAGAAATCAGTACTCGTTTATAAATAATATTAGCAAAAAAAATATCAAAAAAAATTATGTTAGATTTAAAATAAAAATTTCTAATATTTTTAGTGCTATACGGTATACAATATTATTAAATAATAATTGGTATTAGTTTATACACTTTTACCAAATACGTTATTTTGGCAGATTTCTTAAAATTACTTGACACACTTGAAGTCAAGGATAACAAATAATATGGAGTTATTATCGAATATCAATTCATAAAAATTAAAATAGCTATTGTAAAACATGATAAAACATGATACATAATAAAAAAATCTTTCACGAATAATGCTTTGTGCTGAATTGAACTTTGAACTAGTTCATTCTTAACCTATATTTTACGGCAAAAAATTTGTTCTGATTATTTATTTTTTTTTGATGCGTTGTGAGCAATGAACTTACAATAGATACATTCCAGGTTATGTATTTAGCAAAATAATTTTTTTCAAATTGTTAGTTTATGAATACTTCCATCTGATGTGTTATGAATACTTCCATAATTCTTGGTATAAAACACAAACGGATAGTTGGTCATTGAAGGCTTAACTAGTTTTACCAACTGGCAATTACAGCTGGAGAGTTTTCTATTTCCGTTAATGTTAGGAGTTTGTTTTTCAGGGTGTCTCATTTCCTTTTCTATACTGCTCCTACATTCTGGGAGGTTTTGTTCTTTATCATGGGACACTTGGGATCTTTGAGTATTCTTTAACATGGTTTACTGGAATTATGAAACGGTCGTTCATATGTCTAGCTTCAAAAATAAAACCTTTCAAATAATACGTTCAAATGAAATGTCTATCATCTTTTGTCTTCGGAAAAACAAAGGATGACGGACATTTTTTATGACCTCTGGGCGTAAAACTAAAGAAACAGAAAGTAGCGGCATTTTATAGTTGTGTATGCCTAACTAACGTCTACATATATTTTATCTTCATTATCGCTCTAGTTGTAGAGAAACGAAGTTGAAACTCGGATTAAACAAAAACATACAATTTTTAGTAATTATTTTTTATCTTCTATATTATTGTTTTAACATTGTTTCATAACTATTTATATTTTAACATTGCATATTTGAAATATTTCTATTATTACTTCTTGTGGAATGCAAGTCACTGAACTATTCGTCGATAATAAGACATAACAAATGGCGAGCGGGAGAAATGAATATGGTTAATATCATCCTAAACCTGGATACCATACTGCAGAACCGATATGAGCACTACTTGCAACTGTTTTTTTGCCTGTCAAATAAATTCAATATTGTTGAATTATGGTTTTTTTTGTAAACTAAATAACTTGGTTTCGTCTATTAAAATGTAATACATGTGGCGATTGTATCCGCGTTCGTATTATCCACAGATTATTTTGAAATATGTTTGCTCATTTCGATCATCTAATGTATCTTCATTACATATTTCAATCACGTAAATAGCAAAGTATAAGTGTTTTGCTTCATATGTTTTAGCTTGTTTGATGTGATTAGTTCCTCACTGGTACAATAGTACTTATTACATATTTAAATTAGGGAAATCACTTAAGAGTGAAATATTTGCTTCCATCTTATGAAGTGCCTACATTACTTGTTCAGATGTTTCATATCAATATATTGATACAGAAGATTGAGATTGTTTATATTTTCATTATTAATATTCATTATATCCATTCCTAATCCATTGTTTTCAATAATTAGATGAAAATGTTTAGTAGAGTAGCACCGATTCTAAGATCAATGAACATGGTGAAGGTATCGAATGAAATGTGTTTATCGAAGCAAACGGTAATATTGTTTCATTCCAGCAATCTTTAATATCGGAAATTGGTGACAGCCAATATGATAGATGGTTTTTTAGTTGTAAGTAATTTCTCGCTCCTATTTTTATAGGCAGTACATGTATTTTATACCTATATTCCCCTAGACTTTCCTCTCGATTTTAAAAAAAAGTAATTTGAATCAGAAAGTTACATTAGTTGTAGTCATTATATAAATACCAACAACATCAATGATGTAGCTATGAGTACACACAATCTAAAAAGGTTTCAATAAATGTTCGTACTCGCACAAACTATAGGACAAAATTGAACTTTTTTCTATTAAAATGTAAGTCTGACCATAAATAATTTTTGCCTTATTATATTCTTTATATGCCAATTGTGACGTTTGGTATCAATAAATTTCTATCTGTAAAACTATTTCTTTTAATGGGGTCCAAACCTAAATGAAAGTTGACAAATGCTTCTAGCAAATATTCTCTCGCAAACCACAATTAAGGGACTTAATTAATTATATTGCTTAATTTTCATTGTTTTGGCCTGCTGGAAGTTTGTGTTTAAAATTATATGGAATTGCTTATAATTTAAATATACCCAAAAATATAAATTATCGTAGTCTAGTTGCGCTACTTTATCAAGATCAACTCTGGTGCCGTAGAAACAGCCATTTTAAAAATATTATAAATGTCGTTAAACTAAGGCGAGACTAAATCGTGAAACGTGTAACAATTATCAATTAATTCATCTAAGTTATTACTTTCTAAGTACTGTCGATATGCTCTTGCATCTCCCAAGTAAATATCAAAAACATTTCTTACTTATTCCTTTTCTTACAAATTATACTCGCATAATATGTTTACTTTAACTGATTTACGAATTCTGCGTCACGTTCCATTCTGTGAGTTATTACAAATATAATAATCTACTGTGTTTGGAGCACTCATGTAATTTAGTACTTATATTGCTTCCGGAACTGCACTGCTTTATGAAGCCAAGGGCTTCATGGAGATGTAATGATTCATGAAGCTGTATTACTCCATAAAGCTGTACAGCTTCATGAAGCTGCATTATCTTATAAGGCCGTACTGCTAGTAGAACTCCATGACTTCATGAGACTTCATAGATTCATGAGGCTGATTTAACTCAGGAAGCTGCATTGTTTTATTAAGCAGCACGGCTTTATGATACTGCATTGTTTCATGAGGCTGAATTACTTCATAAGGCTGTACTGCTTCATAAGTCTGTACTGCTTTACTGGATTGTAATGTTTCGATAGTGGTTCTATACATACATTGGTGGTTTAAGAATATAGTATATATCATGTATCAGTTTAAGTATTTGAAAGAAATAATTATTATATTGAAAATAATATCCTGCTATACCTATTCTGGATTTGATACCTCTTACTTTAATATGAAAGAGAGCAGTTCTTAAGATTTAACATCCATGTTGACCAGAATACTTCCCTTTATATATTTGTGTATTAAATTCGTAAGTGGAAATAATTAGAGAAAATTTTTGAAGTGAAAATTGATAGAGCAAATTTAATAATTGTTCCGAGTACTAAGTCTGATATAATTTATATGAAAAATATCAGACTTAGTACTCTCTATTCATTACTGTTTAATTGACACTAATGTTTCATTAAAGACATTTCACAATTAAAGAAAAAAAATCATAAATTAAGTGGTAATATTTTAATTTAGAATGTTTTGCTTTGAATTAATATTCGAAAAAATAAAGGATTGAAATGCACACCATAATATTTTTTAAATTACATTGCGTGATGTAGTTCTTAAACTTTGAAACATTTCTTTCCAAACGTAAGTATTAGTCAACTGTAACTATTTTAAAGGGAAAGATTAAGCCTAAAAACGTCTGAGACGCATACCGAATGGAAGTTATAATAAAGGAAATCACAGCTAATGAGAAGAAAAATATCAAAGCCCATTAAAAAACTTGTTATGTCCTGCATAATAAACATACCAACATTGCGGAGTTATACAATTCACGCAATTTGATATCGCCTCGTTATCAGGTTAAAGGAGAACAAACATAATATCGAGGTCAGGTTTCAGATTTCGTGATTACGTTCAATTATATTGCACAATTTTGTTAAAACTTTTAGTTAAATAAGTTTCATAGTAATGTTGATTTAGTTAGAAATTAACACACTTTTTATCAACGTCAAATAACAATCCATAGACGCATGATCATAAAAACATACCCTGGTTAAGTATGCTTTCGTGAATAAACTTCACGTTTTGAACTGGACATTACTGCCAAATAACCACATTTATTAGTGTTAAAAAATGAAAAATACAAAGCCCAAATATTGTCAGTTTCTGTGTCGTTCGACTTAAATAATGTTCTCAAATCTGAAAAAAAAATACATAGGCCATCGTGCTATTCTTTCTCCCTCATTATGATTTTTTGGATGTTATTCGATAAGTTTAGATAGAGTAAGTAATATTATACCTCAAAATTTATATTAAAAATAGAATACATACTTGTCACACTATCAACTAAAAATTACTTAAAGAATTATTGCGATTTATTTATTCTCAATAACTCAGAATCCTATAATGATTCTGTCATAAGCTTTAATGCTTTACCGTTCTTTTAATAATTTTACACCTTTAAAAAGTCATTGAATAATGTTTTTTTGGGCTTTAATATTAATTTATTTTTTTTTAATTATTCTGTAATTTCTTTTGAATCATGACGATGAATAGAGATTTACCTGCTTGCGCATGACATTAAAATATTCAGCAAGTGAATTACATTAAAATAATATATTTGATTTGACAAGAAATCTTTTTATTACATCTGTTATATATACAGGTGTCCAGTGGCAGATTTCAAAGTTTTAATAAATATAGTTTCTGAACGCAACACATAAGAGGGGCGCGGGGTGCGTCGTTAGAAGCGCAAGCGGTGCGGATGTTTTAGTAGCCATGGAACAGTGGAGTGGAGAGCACCGCGCTTTTGCCGTCGAGGCGTACATTTCGAGTGGATTTTCGCTGTCTGTAGCACGCCGTCGATTTAATAATCGTTACTATATTCGTCGATTACGTGATGGACCATCGATCAACCTCATTCAGTCATGGGTAGCAAGGTTCAGAGCTACAGGATCAACATTAAATAGGCCCAGGCCAGAACCTATACCATTGGTAGCCACGGATGAAAATGTCGAGCGTGTTATGGTTTCTGTCGTTGAAAATCCCCGTTTATCACTGCGTACACGTTCATCGATATTGGGAATTCCGAAATCAACTTTACAGGTAATAATGCGAAAAAAGCTCAAGTTCCATCCATATAAAATTCAAATTGTTCAAGATTTACACGATTCTGACTTTGAATTAAGAAAAACTTACGCGGAGGTGATGTTGTTGAGATTTCGTACTGCTACCCGGATGGGCAACATATTCTTTAGTGACGAAGCTCACTTTCACATTGGAGGATATGTGAATATGATAAGCAGTACTTCCGTTACTAGGATATCCACAACCCAAGACAAATGCATCAAGAGCCATTACATAAGCCTAAAGTAACAGTCTGGTGTGCCATGTCTGCATCTACAATCATAGGGCCTTACTTCTTTGAAAATCAACTTGGCCAAACTGTAACTGTGAATTCGGAGAGATATGATGTTAAATGACTTTTTCAGAGTAGAACTACAGTACCCTGTGTTTTGGTCCTTCAACCAAAACACAGGGTTCCAGCAGGACGGGGCTACAGCTCACACTGCTAATGTGTCCATGAATGCAGTGCGGCAGTTATTTCCAGAAAAAATCATATCCCGAAACGATACCGTACCGTGGCCACCTAGGTTACCCGATTTAAGCCCATGTGATTTTTTCTTGTGGGGATAATTAAAATCTGTTGTTTACAAAACAAATCCGAGCACTGTGACACAATTTAAAGGAAATATTCGAGCCGAAGTCAGTAGCTCTGCAAACGCGTTTTTGAAAACATGCGTGCTAGACTCGAAGAGTGTGTCAGACTCGATGGCCGCCATTTGGAACACGTGGTTTTTAAAAAATGAAATCCGAATTTGTCGTTATAAAGTTAAAATAAACCTACTTTGTATTAGATGTGTAATTTTTTTTTACAATTTTTTAAACATTGAAATCTGCCACTGGACACCAGTATTTTGACTGTAATTATATAAAGTTACAATCCTCTATTAAAAACATAATTATCAAAATTTTCACGTTCCTCTTTATAAAGTTTGCAGTTAGAAATTATTATGGTAAAATTAGATAAGTTCTGAGAAAGTTTTACAAGAAAAGTGTAGATCAGTTAGTTAAATCTTTTGTCTAACTTTATTGAATTTATAAATAATATATCATAACAGCGAACTTGGCTGCAGCGGATAGTTTTCAGGTAATTATCCCTTTCATAACCATAATTATGCAAGGAGATAATTCATACTTCTTGGGTGTTTTATCTATTTGGCTATTTTTATTTCACTACTCGTGAATTTGGCCCTTTTTGCAGAAATATTTTTGGTTAGATTTTAATTCTTTTCGCCGAATTTCTTTAAGTTATGATTATTAATACAGATTACATAACGATATTATTTTATATAAAGATTTGTAAAATATTATTCTATTCTTTTCCTTGGGCTGGATCATGGAATCCATCATGGCGTTTAGCAATATTTGGTGGTATTACTCACACACTCTCCCCATTTATTGCGAAGACATTTTTTTAAATTCTACGTAAGACAAATCCTGTTTGTAGCTTAAGAAATTTGATTATATTCAATAATAGTCTATTTTTCCATTTTAATTTTTTTTGTTTGAAATAACTAAAGTAGATGCCGTCAAAAGCCCTAATCCTAGACAATGCAACACAAGCTTGGTCACATGAAAAAATAGAGCACCTCATGTTAAATCGGATACTGCCCAAACTAGGTCTTTGGCTGTTATGTATAGGTATAGCGTATTTCAAACATGCAGTGTTATATGAATATAGGTTCTATCTTCAAGAATATGGTTTGTGACAGACAAAAAACAGATAAGAAGGAATTTCCATAACTGTACCATTTTTTAATTTTGGTACGTAGCAATACAATTAAATAATTTCTGAACTAGCCAACATGTATAGCCTACTTAGAACTACCTGACGTGATTAAGAGATAATTTTTTAGTTCCTTGCTATATTGTTAAAATTTTCAAATAATATAAATCATTAAATTTGAATTATTGGCATGTAGTCCCTATATTATTTAAAAAATAAAATATTACACACTAGCTGTGCCCGCATTTTCGTTCGTATCGGTTTTAGGAAAATGTTAGTAAGTTGACTGTGGGCCTAAGAAGCGTAATGCCATTTATTATAATAATTAAAAAAGTAATTTTTTTTAAAAGAATGCGCTTTGTGTTCTGAATTCAAATTACATGGTAATTACGCTTTTTTGTTGATTCAATGTGATGGAAAAAATTATCTCAAATTCAACAGAATCCACCTGTAAAATTTCATCAAAATATTTTCAATAGTTACTGTTCTACTTTCTGCACATGATGTGCAGAAAAAGAAACAAATCTACAGACAGATGGACAAAAATGAAAAAAAAAATTGTGCTCGTGGGGGAAATTTAATAATTTCCTAAACGCCAATTCTACACTTTTAGCGCCTAACAATTTATCAGAGTGAAGCGCACTGTTTTTTTGTAATTTTATTAATGCAAATAAGTCTATTTTGTTTAGTACTAGGTGCTGAGTATTCAATAGATGAGGCCATTGCTACAATTTTAATATATACATGTTTATAAATATATATATATATATATATATATATATATATATATGTGTATATATATATATATATATATATATATATATATATACATATATGTATATATATATATATATATATATATATATATATATATATATATATATATATATATATATATGTATAATCTTCTTAGAGTAAAAAATGTTTAATAATACCTGCGACAATTAAATCGGGGCGACATAATTTATTGTGAATATCTCAAAACTGTGATATCCAGAACCAAAGTTATTATTTTTCTACAACCTTTGCATGGACTTCTAATAAATCTTTATAAAAATTTTAATCTTGTCTCTTAAGTCGTTTTGGAAAAGGAGAGAAAATATATTTTTTCCATATTTTTTAGTATGTCTCTGAATATATACTACCAACATTTATGAAAAAATATTACTCTTGCAACTAGTCTTTACCGTGGTGAGTTGGATTGATTACAAGTCATACGGTTTTTGACTGCAAGGCGCACTGCGGGGATCCGGGTTCGATTCCCGGTCGTTCGTCGAGAGGGGCTGGACTGGTATTCTGGATAGCGGTAAGAGATTGCTCTTGTAGCAATTACTCCGCCATATATATATATATATATATATATATATATATATATATATATATATATATATATATATATATATATATCAATTATACACATTAAAGTACAGAAATAAATAAGTAATATTTCCTAACGATACCTCATACTATACATGTTGTTTAAAAAATATAGCATATATAAGCAGGAGTATAACTAGTTGCACTACGATGCTTTGATTCTCACTTAGGTACTTGCAAATATTTAAGGGTACAAGTATTTCGAACTAAACTATTAAAAATTTTAATTGTTCACAAACGTAAATATATATCTTTCACAGGCGTAAAACAAACACATTATGAAAATGTAAAGTTCAACATATAATTAGAAATTGTAAGTTTTTGGATTTATCCCTTTAATTATGCTATAAGACTTTCCGTCACGTCAACTTAAGATTACAGTTCGACCGGAAGTACCCTATAGGTTTTGATGATTAGTGACTAAGACTCATATTTGAAAAAAAAACATATACATTTTAAAGGATCATGTACTTTTCTTGGCTGAACCAAAAAATTAAAATTTTTACAACAATGTAAGTCCGTAGACCATAGGATTCAACATTATTTTCAATTTAATATCACAAAGTGTTTCTGATAAAAAGGCTTTGCCAAACACACAAGCGGACAGACAACCAATTGACCCTGCGAGGGTTCTATTTTTTTTTTATTTTGACGCTTGGCACCTTTAAATATTTTGAGTACCAATTTCACCTCCTTCCAGACCTTACTAAAATTTCCCCATAACCAATTTGAGTGCTACTGAGATATGTGTGGGTTTATATGTTCTATTTCTATGATAAATTTTAAGTCTACCTCAAGCGGTTTTTGCGAAGAAGGGTTGTGAGAGAGAAATAAACCTAGGGAATCAAAAGGATTCTGTTTAAAAACGAATAGGCTGTTCAAAGGTGGAATGAAATGAAAAGGTAGCTGTAATTTGTGATAAAGTTAAAAAAGTAACATCATGTATGTATAATTATAATGATGTAAGTAAATACGTTGGGTTTACAGTTTGAAAGATTCTGATGTGTGTGTAAAGTTGCATAGCTTCTCAATAAATTAAAAAGATACTTAAACTTAAATCACAAAGAAAAAAAAACAGATACTAGATGCAGGTTACCGCACAAATGATTAGAAACATGTGACCAGCGTGATCAACATATTTTTTTAATCTATGTTGAAAAGTCGTCTGAAATCGGATGATAGCTAAGATATTTAAAAAATAAAAAATCTTTTATATTTTATTCGTCATTATCTCCATATAACTTTTGCATTTCCGACGTCTCATCCATCTTAATTTAATTAACTTCATCTTATGTATATATATATATATATATATATATATATATATATATATATATAAATACTATTAACGCCATATTCTTCATTTTGAATACAAAGGAAAATCATTTGTCCCATAAAGCCTAAGTCCTAAAATAGAAAACCGTCTAGATACGAATCCAATAAGTTTCATACACTGTACGAAAAAGTAACCTATAAATAGCCCAAACGCCGAATTTGGAAGGTATTACTGGTGTTTCAAGCTTTCGTTCCTTTAAAAGATCCACGGGAAAAGGCATCAGTAGAAACACGACACAGGGGCGGATATACTTATCTGATTGACTCACAAGTGCAAAACTTCCGAATAAATGGGAAGTTAAACGCTTTTCAATGCGTGGGGTGAGAATTGCCACTTACTTCACGTATAATTCCCACAGTATTATTGCTTTCGCTTCTTTCATTATGCAGTGTACTATATATATATTATACTGCATAATGAAAGAAGCGAAAGCAATAATACTGTGGGAATTATACATATATATGCAGTATATATATATATATATATATATATATATATATATATATATATATATATATATATATATATATATATATATATGCAGTATATATATTATACTATATATAAATATGCAGTACATATATTGTATACTTATTCATACTTATTTCATAGGCAATAAGTATGAATAAGTATACAAGATAAATTCTTCTAGAAACCTTCTGTATTGACAGCTACGAACTGTTTATTTTAAATCGAATCTTTATTAAATTATGTGTACATGCAAATTATGTGTGGTAATTGGATTATTAATAAATATAAAAAAAAACAAATAAAGTGCTCGTAACAGAAACTAGTGTTTTAAATAGTATTTTTTAGCTTTCACTGACTTATTTTATTTTTGAAAATAACCGACAGTAAATTGTTTTTTAAATTTTACGTTTAGAAACTCAAAATAAATAGTGACATCATAATCAGGTTGAAAAAGGGATAACGTTAACGTGAAATGACTGTTTATTCGCTTTACTTCTGCGCTTTGTTAATGTTGTTGCGTTAAATTCTTTTATATGCTAGATTACAGATAAATAACTTTTAGATTACCGATATCGTGGCGTCGATATTAAACTTTGTGCTCATATTCGCCACAGTATGACACAAATAGGCAGGTGGGATGTACGAGCTATTTTTTTCATTCATACCGACATGTTTATTATTTTGCAGACACGATAATTTATGAAAATGGTTTAGTTTAATTATAATCTATTAGAAATCATATATGACGAAGTCTCTGAAGCAAAACCAAGTATATGATCAAAAAATTAGGTTGATATTTTGGAGTTTTTCCAAGTATAATTGAAAGCAATTAATTTCTGAAATTAGTATGGTATATGTCATCTAAATATGTCACTTTGAAAGTTAAATCCAATATTATCTTTTCTTAATATTTCATGTTTTGGATCTTGAAGATAAGGTAAAGTAAATATAATTAATTTGCAGCTGTTATTATTTTAAAGAAAAACACAATTTTCTAGAGTCAATTTTTTAATAGATTATCATGGTGTTGTGTTGGCGTTGTATTAGAATAGGCGCCTACATTAAATGTTGTAATGTATTCATTTCTCTCCATTCAACACAAAACCTTGTATAGGTTTCTTGTTGAATGGAGTGAAATGAATACATTACAAAATTTAATCCGGGTTTGGGGGATGGAATATCTTATGTTTAACAACCTACTTATTTGGGTTATGTTTGAGTAATTGTTGGTCATTTACGACATTTAAATTTTAGGGTTAATTTTTATCTATATTTAATTGATTATATATATATATATATATATATATATATATATATATATATATATATATATTCTTTAGTAACTAATCCAGGTTTCGGTATAAATAGTATTAATTCAGAATTTAATCTACTCGTACCCCAATTTTGCGTAAAGGAATATTCAGAAATAGTTATAAAATAACTAACGTCCATACATCAATAAAAACTTCTGTACTTATAATATTAGAATAAATCTATAAAATGTGCTCATGTTAGTTGGTTGAATAGAGATGTCTTTATGTGAAGGCTGGTAAACAGGTTACTACTTTTTATGTATAATGTTAAGAAGAATAATAGTTTAGGAGTTTTATTTTTATAATATTCTTCGTTACGCAAAACCTTTAGTCTTGTAAATCTAATAGATACTTTCTCGTTCATGTTGACTTTAAACAAATTATATTTTAATATATTTAATAGAGCTGAATGAGAAATATAACTATTTCACTGTGACAATAACGCGGCATTTAATTTTGGCACGTTGTTGTACCATTTCCTTTCGTTATTATAAGTTTAACAATTTATCTCATAAATTGTTGAGAAAAGGAAGTTCAAAATAATTCACAGGATAAATTATGCAATATCAAACCAGGTATACAACTTTGACAATAATACCTATACCGGATTATATACAGTTGATAGTACTGATATTTTAATTTATGACGGTAATAGTACAGTAGAAATTCATTTAAGTATAGTGTTTGTTATACTCCTGAGTTAAAGTTTAGTTGTTTAATAATTACAAATAATAATAATTGATACTCATAGTAGAGATTGTTTACCTTCCATCTCCTTATTTCTCACTTTTGCTTCGGACAAAACTTCATAAAAATCATAGGCAAAAAATTAAAATTAGGTTCTGGAAAGAGGAACAATAATTTGTTCATGTTAGAAAAAATGTTAAATGATACATCCCGCTGGTTTTGAAGAGTATGTTCCTCAACTTTGGCTTTCCAGGTTTTTAGGAAAATGTCAGCCTTTATGTATAGTGGGACCATCCCCAAAATGCCAAGGTTAAAATGATTGTAAAATTTATAATAAAAAAAATTTGTCCAAATATTTTTGATATCAGAGTTTTATCGTCTTTGATATTTAATCCATGTTCTGTTGGTCTTCCAAACATTTTCGTTCATACTTCCCGATTTAGATTAGACTGTTTGAAATTAAAGAATATACGTAATTCCTCGTGTCCATTTATTGTTCTGAAACATTTAATAATGAAAACATTTACTAATGTGATAAATCATGTCGATAATGATAATAAAAAAGTCATATCAAGACTGTGAATCGTTCACAGTCTTGATATGACTTTCAATCAAGCTGATCTAATTTTTTAATTTTTTAAATTCTGGTATTTTATAAAATTTTATTTTCCAGGGTGTAATAGGATGTTTTGTAATAAACATGTAAGTGATTTTATGAGAAAGTAATCGTTCATATGCAAGCCATACTTATACAATTAGTGCCATCAGTCCCCACTTAAATATTAAAAATAATTTGCTTCGATTAACAACATCGCGTATGCGCAGGGTTGAGTGGCAAGCATTTTGGCTGAGCCTAATGAAAAATTTTGAAAAACAGTTAGGGACAAAAATGGTATCATCCTGAGAAATATTTTTTGTCGAAAAACATTTTTTCTAAAACCAGTTGTCCAGGGAAAATATTTTTGAGCGATCCTTTTGACTATGATGGTTTAAAAGTCTGGAAGAAAGCAATTTTGCAGGGTTTTTATCGAATAATGTGTAAATAAATTTATAAAAAAATGGTTGAAATATTTTATTGAATTAGTTTTTTAATATTTTTTCATTCGACACCCTATACTTACGGCATAACTAAAAGAGTTACCTCATTTTGATACATGTTTATTGGAGAAAAGTTACGTTTGTCCATTTCTAATATAAAATCTTAATAATTACTTATATTATGTTATCAAAATTATATGCAAAGATAATTTTATAAAACAAAATTAACTGCTAAAAGTTTGCATCAGAAGATGATGCGACGTTATTTATATATCAAAAATGAATTTAGATTTTACTAAAAAAACTATTGTTTTAACTGGAAGTGAACCAGACGGCATCTGTACGGCAGCCGTATAATTTTGCAGAAATACTCTTTAGATAATTTAAATGGAACTTGAAAAATTCCTTCGTATTTTATTTCCAATCATAATATTTTCTTAACAATATAGAGAATACATATAAGTAAACATATATTACGAAATCACCACCAGTACCAAGCAGATTGTTGCTTATGTGTTTAAATAGCTTATAATCGACAGTAATACAAAGGCCATTTTTAATTCAATGTGTTTTCTGACGGAATCTTATTGAAAATATATTCCATATAATTAGTTTTTTGCCGGGAATAACATGGACATAGGACGAATTCAATAATATACGTATTTTTTATGAATTTGTAGAAATATTTTTTCCGGTAAACGATTAAAAATCGCTCTCTCCCATCTTTATCGCAAAAAGGATCGCAAAAAATATAGCCTAGTTCAATATTATAAACATTTATTGTTTACTTCTTTTAATTGCTGAACTGTTTGTTTTAGAATATCAGACAACAATATTTCGAATTATCAAGAAGTAATATTTCTCACAATATAAAGAACAACTTTTGACTTTACCATCCTTCAAAATTTTTAATTTGGCTCAGTCGGAGCGCTTCCAAACAATATCTGTGCATGTGCGATGTGATACGGTATTGGTACGGCCGGCGGCACCTTTTAAACACGTAGTTGGAGTTCGTGGTAGTTAACATTTAAATAGGGGGTTGATGAAGGGAAGAACTACTAGCGACAGATGATTGCAATTTATTGGTAATTTTTGTGGATTCTGTACCAGAAAGAATGCTAACGGGACCATATTGTTGTGGCAACATTGTGCATTCATCCTTTCGTCTGTCAGAGGTTTCCAACTGCCAGCAAAAAACTACCTACTGCCAACAAAATGTAAAAGTAGCAGAATGATATTTAAATATACATATAATTATGTTGAGGAGGTTCCTGAATATATAAAGCGGGTTGATAGGAAATTCGTTTCACATAGGCATATAAAAAGGCCTAAATTTCTTTTTTATTGGTTTAAAATGACTTATTTGGAGAACCATCAAACTTGCCATTTTAAATCCATTTTGATGCCAGGTCCATATTAAAAATGTCATTAAGTAAGAAGGTATGATGCACATCTGACATATATATCATAACCCATACTTAAGCAATAAACTATAAAGTATAAAATATAATGACCTAAATGACTTACTAAATTGATAAAAAAAATACGAAACAATGTTTCTCAACTCTCTTAATGTCATTGAACTTACTAATGAAATTACTTCAAAATCAAGTTTCAAGAAAAGTTGTGCACGTTTTATTTGAAATTAAATTTGTGGTTCTAAATATCATAATGCGCCACTACATAGTTAAGTGAAATATACGACTATCTCATAGTTAAATCTGCGGTTGTTTGTTGTTGACAGGTATATTTTTAGTCCGTAAAATATTTTTAAATATTCCACTTTATAGTACTATAAATATAATTCTCTTTCATTATACTAAGTGTTCAGTAGTCTTCGCTTGAGCAGAAGACTTGAGTGAAAACAATATTAAACGAAGTAGTGGTTTTTGGGGGAAAAGTATATGAAAGCAAAATGGCAACAAGTTCATATTCTGTCTCGTGAAAAATAACAATATATGAAATTATGTTACGAGAAACAATTCAATGCAGAATGATTTTGAATTTATTGCAAGCAATTTAATTGCAATTCAAATAGTTCGATAAAATATTGCATCTGTAGGATTGACAAATTAATCATATTTATTTTCGAGACAGGCTAAGTTTTTATGCGAATTTATGACTGGTTGACACTAATTCGAAATTATTTTACGATTTTCACTTTTTATACTTAAATTATATTTAAACGACTTAGTGAGTATTACATATTGATACTTAAAACTCCCAATAATATGGTTTTCATGCGGGTACGGTTCTAAAATGCTCTATGCGTAATTCTAACTTGCACCTAAATTGCTTTTTTAGTTTTAACTGCGGAACAAAAAATCAAATTTAAATCAATATTTATTTCAAGTTGTTTACACGTCATAAAAATTCTTTTAAATATAGAAAATCTATATTTCATACAATGTTTGAAAATTGGTTTGAATATGTATC